>JACCPG010007471.1:0-298436 GCA_016069955.1 Drepana arcuata
GTGACTAATAAGTTATATACTTCATTGTGTTAAATAAGTTCCCATATACAACAAATTGACTATATATATCCTCAATAGTTTTCACAATGCACACAATAATTTTTTTATTCCATTTTAAGTAGGTATAAAGAAGTAGCTTTCTAATGGTGAATGAATTTTAAAATCAGCTGAAAACAAAAAAAAAACTCACAAATCTGACGCATCCCTTCCTTTGGCAATCATGCCAATAATCCGCTTCATAGCCTCTAGCTTTAGTGAGTCTTTGGAGCCGTCCAGCATCAATTTAAGATCTTCATTCCTGAATTTAAGATTATCATTATATGTTTGCACCTTGCCACAAAAGTCCCCGAGAAGGTAGGCAGAGATGTAACACCCACACTACACCAGATATAAATGTATGAGTTAAGATGACAGTGGTAATCCATTTATTTTGATGTTCAAATTTATTCAAATACACAGGTTTCCTCACATATAGTATGCAAAGTTGAAGCTATATTTACAATTCATACCATTTTCCTGTAAATAATAATTGCACAGCATAGTATATGAATAGGCAAGTATGGGAATTAAATCCTCTTTTAATAGTAGAATTCTATGTACAGAAAATCCTTCCCTATGTGGGAACACCCTTTACACCCCTATTAATAGCTACTGTTACAAGACCTGAGTATTTCCTCCTGGCACACTTTCTTTTTGGATACGAGAAATGTTTTTGTATATTAGAGTATGACATTTGTAAGTGATTCCATTTGTTGTCCATTATGTTGGATTTAAATATGCACTAATTGCATGGAATACATTATTTTTGGTAAATTTTTGTTTCTTTTTACATATTGTAGTCTAAAAGTAAGGTATGCACATATATGTGGGAATTGAGTTTAAAAGATAATTGTCACAAGTTCATCTATAGTTGTATGAAATACCATTAAACAAACTATTATGTTGTAATTAATAACTGATAAGGAACTCATAAGGAACTCTTATGTTACTTACTAGAAGACTAACACTTTATTATTGTAAATATTATATGTATATCATATTAATATTGATTATTTGACTAGCTAGATCAGTTGATTTGAAAAAAAATACTAGTAGGAAATTCAGATAATATTCTAGTTCACACTTTCTAATGCATTCATTGGTAAAAATTAATACATTAGAAAGTGTGAAACCATATTTTTTGTGGAGATATGAATTAGCATCTGTACATAGAGTACACGCTCCCGCTAAAATTAAGATGAAGATGTAAGCAGATATTAAAGAACACTCACTTCTTGTAATCAGGTTGGAAGAAAGCTCCCGATGCTGGGTCGTTGGCTGGGTACTCCACCTCACCGGTCACAACCGTAGCGTTATTGTACGACGTTGTGCCCGACATTCTGAGTTTACTCACTTAATTTCAGTTAAAAACGATCCCTCTACTAATTAAGGTATTTCTTTAATTTTTTATTTAATACATTATATTTCATATATATTGAGCGGCCGAGAAATATCCCAAATTTGCTTAAATCGCAACTTGGCAACTTGTTGACTTGACGTACCAACAAAGTATTTTATTTATTTAAGTCACTGTCACTGTCACAAGAAAACTTACTGTCAGTGATCTGTCATAATGAGTTTCGTTATTATCGGACTTTTAAATACATTAAACTTTACATACATAAATAAATATTCAAACTAATATAACGAAGCCACTAATTACATGTATTTAGCTATTTTATTTGGAGAAATTCCTTTAAATCTATTTTGTATATACACACATCCCTCCATATTATCATGTGGATGAGGGTAGAAAAACGAGGTTGCACGCTAAAGGGGTATGCCAAGAAAGGAGAGCGCCAGTTCCCTCTAGCTACGTCTAGAGAGAACTGGCTCCCTAATTTCTTTGCATACCGTTGAAGAAACGAAAGAGTAGTATGTACTATACTACTCTATCGTTTCATCCACATTCGTCAGTATCTGCATACATGCTCGCCAGTTTCATGTTCCCATCCTTTTGTGTCCGATTCAAATAAACTCAATTATTTATTGCCGATCCACTTTTAGCTAATACATATTTTTATTAGGGTATGATACGGAATTTGTGGGACACAGCAATTTTAGAAGGACATCAATTTAAACATTATAAAGAGAGAAAATATAAAATTACATACGTCAACGATTATTATCTTTATACCTTCTAAAATTTATTTACAAAATCATTAATATTAATAAAAACTTCATCATCAATTCTTAGGTAAGTAATTGGAACGTGGTCTTCCTATGCCTATATTAGAACATAATATGTACATATATATTAGGTGCTTTAAAATACCAGAGGTATTAGATAGATACCAGGTCTCCGAGTGTTTTTTTAATATTTTACTATACTAGCTGTGCCCGCGACTTCGTCGGCGTGGACGGCTTTTTTTCTTTCGTAAAAATTATTGTTTTTTCAATAAAATCCCATGTTACTTCTAATACCTCCAAGAATATGTACAAAGTTTTATAATGATCGGTTAAGTAGTTTTTAAAGTGAAAGCGTAATAAACAATCTTACATTCACATTTATAATATTAGTAGGGATACCTCCATTTCACGCTTCACGCTTTCAAACAACGGTCCCTGAAGAGGTGGGCAATGAGCAAAAACTCTTTTCGCTATAATTAGATACCAACATGACAGAGCTCCCCGTTGAGGTTTTCCCTGGAGAGTACAGCATGGAGTTCTTCAAGAAGGTTGTGAAAAGATTTCTGCAGGGTCGGCAACGCGCGAGTGATACCCCTGGTGTTGCAAGCGTCCATAGGCGGCGGTAACCGTTTACCATCAGGCGGGCCGCATGCTTGTTTGCCACCCAAGTGGTATAAAAAACGAAAAAAAGATTGCGATGGATGGACCCCGTTTAAGGAGGCTTGACATAATTCTGCCAACTTAAAGATCCATAGTACTGGCCACTTTCACTTTCGCTCTGCAGTTTGAAGACAGAAGAAAATTAAACCTGCAGAGAGAAGAAAATTAAGGCTAGAATTGAAGGCAATTAAGGCTAAAGGTCAGGTAGAGACATACCAAATGTATTGTTTCCTCTTTAGAATAATCTATTTTATATAGATTATTCTAAAGAGGAAGTATTCTTAGAGCCGTGGTGGCCGAATGGTTCGAGTTGCCTGCGACACAACAATCACAAGTTTGAATCCCGACTGCACCAATGAGTTTTTCTGAACTTAAATACAGTGATTGGTCACACTACGAGCTTTGCGATGAAGGAAAAAATCGAAAGGAAACCTGCATAATTTGAGAAGCAATTCAAAGGCGTATAGTCGTGCCTGAGTAACGGCGATGGACTCGCCATCTGTAAATATAATCTTGTTAAATATGTCCGATATATTATGTCAAACACCCGCAACATTTCAACTTTTAACGAGAAACCTTAACACGTCTAGCGAAGTTCTAAGCACAATCTTGTCCGTAGCACTGTATTATATTGTAGGCTCTGCTCGCCAGTCAGTGCTACGATGTCGCGTAGGCACCTCGTGCTACGCGAGGAGCTACCAGCTACGTAATGTTCACACTCGTGCGAACTTACGAGTTCAAATAAATGTGAACTAATTAATTAACGAACTTTAAGGATTGAATTGTTCATTAATGATATGTAGGTTGAACTAATTAATGCCGTGTCGTTAATAATTGAAATGTTAGCGATCAAAAAGACGTGCTAACTTTATAACAAGTGAATTTTGAGAACAAAAAAAATTTCATCTATGCGATGGACTCGCCATCTGTCACGTTGGCACCTAATATACCTCTGGCGGAGAGTGGGTGTGTGGGTATTACCTATACACCTCTGCCTACCCCTTCGGGGACCCTTGTGGGAAGGCGTGAGGATATATAAACAATATTATAAAATTTCTGCCTAAATAGACATACTTTACTAAAGTGAATTTTAAAACTTTGGTGCGTGTTAAAATACAGAATGTCAGACTTTGATGATAGCGTCAGCACGTCGGCAATTGACAGGAAGTTTTGGGATTACTTCGACGTGACAACCGCTGCGGCTGTCAACGTTACCCTGATCACGGAAACTTTACCAAGAGACCAGAGCGCAGTGCTGGCAACCTATGCCATATTGCTAGCGATTGGTGGCTTTGGTAATGTAGCTGTGCTCATTACACTATCCAAGTCGCGAAGGAAGAAGTCTAGAGTGGACTTACTGATGACGCATCTGGCGATTGCTGACGTTTGTGTCACTTGCGGAGTCATCCCCTTGGAGGTAAGAGTGCGAAAACCTTCGCCTGTTTTTAAATAAATAATAATATAATAATATATCCTCACGCCTTCCCACAAGGGTCCCCGAAGGGGTAGGCAGAGGTGTATTTTAAATTCATTCCTTAATTGAGTACACTCTAAGAGCTTTCTCAAACTGAATGCACCAAGCACTGCATGTAACAGCATTTAAGATTATAATTACTTGACAAGATAATTTCAGTCAGATAATTTTAAGATCAAACCTTCTCGATGGCCTCATTACGAAGGTCGGATCAGAGTATGTTTTTTAATTGTCAGTGTACCTTTGTAAGTCTTAAGAGAACTGACGCTCTATTCACTCTGTCTACCCCGTTAGGGACCGTGATGATATGTATGTATGTAATTGTCAGTGTCTTAAATTTATTTTTCGCGATCTTTAAAATTGCAAGTTCAGTGTACCCGACTGTACCAATAGTAGGGGAGCTCAAGCGGGGATTTTGTGAGTTACTCGAGCGCGTCAGAAAATCGTATTGGGGGAAATTGATAATTCTTACACGCTCTTCCCCACACTAAAGTAGAAAACTGACTTTTTCGCTTTAGAGCCTAATTTTCACAATCCAATAGGTCCTCGTGACGCTTTGGTAACTGCAAATTTAGCATCCCAGGCTCCCCTCCTACTACAATGAGTTTAGCTGAACATAATAAGTACCTACAGAGATTAGTCACACCACGAGGTTTACGGTGAAGGATTATACACCAACAAATCAAATTCAAAGAATCTTATTTAATTATTTTGAAAACAAATGAAAAGTAAATTTAATTAACTACCTGAACTCAAAATATTCTAATGAAACAATGAAAATTAACTTCCAAACAAATTATACAAGGATCGCAAATATTCGATAAGTAGGTAATCTAAGAGATTCTAAGAATTTTAAGATTTCTATTCTAGTATCTAATTCAAAGGAAAATCAAGGTATGAAGAAACCTTTTCATTCAAATATCCAAGGACAAATAAAATTGAAATTTCGAATTCTTATCAGATTGAAATATTTTTTTGTATTAGTTAAGAGCCGTGGTGGCCGAGTGGTTCGAGCAGTTGCCTGCGACGCAAAGGTCGCAAGTTCGAATCCCGACTGTACCAATGAGTTTTTCTAAACTTAAGTACAGTGATTAGTCACACCACGAGCTTTACGGTGAAGGAAAACATCGAGAGGAAACCTGCATACGTCTGAGAAGAAATTCAAAGCGTATGTATAGTCGTGCTTGAGTAACGGCGATGGACTCGCCATCTGTCACGTTGGCACCTAATATACCTCTGGCGGAAAGTGGGTGTGTGGCTATTACCTATACACCTCTGCCTACCCCTTCGGGGACCCTTGTGGGAAGGCGTGAGGATATATTATTATATTATTATTATTATATTATTTGTTATTCCAATTTTAAAGAGTATTGCATTACACCAAGCTCTTAAGTGAATTCAACGTTTCGTTCTGAAATAAAAATATATGTATCTTATCTTATCTTACTAATATTATAAATGTGAAAGTTTGGATGTTTGCGGTTCTTTCACAGCCTGAACCGATTTGGCTGACAGTTGAAATGGTGATAGGCAACTTTTTTTAGTCCCGAAATATTCAAAGTTCTTATATTATAATGTATGATGCTCTTTCACGACATAGCGGCTAAACCGATTCTAGCTGGCTACTTTTTCGAACTCCACGCGGGTGAAGCCGCGGGCATAAGTTAGTACTATATAATTATAATATATCACGGCTTCCCACAAGCGTACCCGAAGGAGTAGGCAGAGGTGTTTAGGTAGTACCCACGCACCCACTTCCCGCCAGAGATATATTTTAGGTGCCAACGTGACAGATAACGGGTCCATATGAGTATATATTTATGTTTATACGTTACGAATCGAGAAATCTCCTCCTTTTTTTAAGTCGGTTAATAAAATTGAGTTTTCAAACATGTGTCAAAACAAAATGTACTTTAAATCAAAAGCACTAGAATTGATATCAACTTCGATGCAAATCACTCCCAAAATTTCTTTCCGCCCTTTTCAACCCCGTTAGACGATGATTTTCAATAAAAACCGAACTTATATACATACTAGCAGACCCGGCCACGCGTTGCTGTGGCGAAGGTTTTTATTATATTACATTGTAAATAAATAAATACTTACTCAATCGACTCCCGTGACAAGAGGGCTGGCGAACATTTCGCTCAGCGAATCAGCATTGCCATACAACGTGGCAATGCCGCTAGTCTTCTTGGCACCCTTCCGTGTGACACAGATTTGGGTAATTTATTCTATTTATAGTTAGTTTATATTTATTATTACTTTCTCTTGTATATATTATGGCTCTTGCATATCACATCGAGTCACCAGATATGGCCATCTGCTAGAATCGTTTGGAGCTAACAGATAATTTTATTGTGACTGTCAAATAATAGACAAATAATTTTGCAAAAGCTAGCCGTGGTGGCCGAGTGGTTCGAGCAGTTGCCTGCGACGCAAAGGTCCCAAGTTCGAATCCCGACTGTACCAATGAGTTTTTCTGAACTTAAGTGCAGTGATTAGTCACACCACGAGCTTTACGGTGAAGGAAAACATCGAGAGGAAATTGCAATAAAATAATATTGCGACAATAGATTGAGATGTAAGCTATTCTATCTTTTAAGTTGGATCAAACTGCACACGGTGTGCAAATTTGATTGCAATCGGTCAAGTAGTTTAGGAGTCCATCGAGGACAAACAACGTGACACGTAATTTATATATATCAAGATGAGCCATAGAACTTTTCGAATCATGATATACGTTTGAAGCGAGGCTGAAATAGGCACCTCACCCTAACAGGCATTCTATAATCGGATACAGTACGTAGTGTTTCACTCCAATCTCAACTCTCTGGAGCCTATATTAATGTAGATATTGGCGTGCCTCATGGGTTTCCGGTCGTAAGTGATAGTTAGATGGCATAGTAATGTGTCCATAATTGTGTTGTGGTACACTTCAAGCCTACAAGGATATATAGATAGCCATATATTGTATGCTCCTGTAAGTATAACTTGTTGATATATTTTATACGTGGTGGTCGAGAGGCAAGTTCGAATCCCAATGTACAAATGAGTTTTTCACAAAAAGCTTTACGGTGAAGGAAAAAAATCAAGAGGAAACTTGGAAACGGCGAAATGTGGCTGGGGTCTACCTTTGCCTACCTTTTCGGTACTACCTACCTACTCTTGTGGAAAGGCGTCAGATATATTTGTAACCTTATATTAATAGCCGTAGTCAACTAATCAAAAATAATTCAAAAACAAGGCACTGCAAAAATATTCTTTTAACTCGGATTAATAGTTTGTGAGTATACAGCCTTAAGGCAAATAAATATTCACAATAATATACCAGTTTCAGTGGTACACACGTATTTGAATTTGTGTGGAATACCTTCCAAATATGACCGTAGTACCTATATTGAAATTGTTGAAATTGTCAAAATCGTTTGTACTTGAAATAAACGCAGCTGACAGTTGCATATCCTGAAAGTTTGTTATTTAGTTTAAACTCAATTCACTCAGAGTACCTTTCGTAGAATCCGAAAGTTATTGCATAATCCAGTTTGGGTGGCACCGTTCGAAATAACACTGAATTTACTCATTGAATTGACATGACTAGAATTGGTTGGTTGGTCGGCGTGATTGGTTCGCAGTGGCTGCGGTCACAGACACGTGTCGGCCGTGTGCGTGTGTGTACCAATATGTATACAGGCTGTAAGATATGTATTATACATACATACATACATATCATCACGCCAAGTCCCTAACGGGGTAGGCAGAGAGTATAGAGCGCCAGTTCTCTCTAGATAACACTAACATATACATACATAACACTTAGACGTAAATAAAATCTTTCTTTGCCCATATGTTAAAAGGGATCCAGTGTTCGAAAAGAAAACTGGGAATTTTCGCCGCTTCTTCTCCTGACAGTTAATTTTTTCTTGGAAACTGTGATTGCTGTAATTTTATATTTAGTATGTGACGTTCAATAAGTGTTGCCTGTGTCCCTTACGTTGAATAAAATATTTTGATTTAGATATTTGGTTTTTGATTTTGCTATATATTTCCTCACTCCTTCCCACAAGGGTCCCCGAATGGGTAGGCAGAGGTGTATAGGTAATACCCACACACCCACTTTCCGCCAGAGGTATATTAGGTGCCAGCGTGACAATCGCTCAGCGAGCTATGGAGAGAGCTATGCTCGGAGTCTCTCTGAAGGATAAGATTCGCAACGAATACATCCGACAGAGAACCAAAGTTATGAGTTATCGACATAGCTCAAAGAATTAGCAAGCTGAAGTGGCAGTGGGCCGGCCATATCTCGCGAAGAACCGACAACCGCTGGTAAACGTGTTCTTCAGTGGAGACCAAGACTTGACAAGCGTAGTGTAGAACGCCCTCCGACGATTTGCGAAGGACTGCTGGCAGATGCTGGATGCGGCAAGCTGAAGACAGGGCGCTATGTTGCTCATTAGGGGAGGTCTATGTCCAGCAGTGGACTAGAGTGGGCTGATGATGATGATGATGATGTGACAGATGGCGAGTCCATCGTCGTTACTCCAGCACGACTACGCCGTTACTTAAGCCTTAGACTTGCTTCTCAAACGTATGCAGGTTTGCTCTCGATGTTTTCCTTCACCGTAAAGCTCATGGTGTGACTAATCACTGTACTTAAGTTCAGAAAAACTCATTGGTACAGTCGGGATTCGAACTTGCGACCTTTGTGTCGCAGGCAACTCTCTTTACCACTCGGCCACCACGACTTTGCTTTAGAAACGGCCGGTAAAAATGGACTCTGGCGGTAAGTGGGTGCGTCGGTTCTACACACCTCTGCCTATCGCTTCGGGGACCTTTGTGGGAAAGCGTGAAGATATTAATATTGATATTCCTGCAAGCGTCCATAAAAGGCAGTAACCGCTAAAGAGTTTCGAACGGAAACGGTCGAACCCTTATTATAACATACCCTTCACTATGAGGTAGTGTGTTTATCTTGTAACATTAAAACAAAGAAAAAACGTAAGCGAGGAAAAGGTTGGAATATAAATTATTGTATAATTTTCTTTGGAAAATGTTACGGCCGGATGTTACAACATACATTATCCTGTATAGTATTATATGTAGGGTGCAATAGGGTACAACGGAAGGAACCCAATAGTATCAAAAAGGCATTAAGGAAAAAATATTTTCAGCTGTCAATTGATTTCCATATTTTCGTTTCCATAAAAATCTGCTGTAATAATAAAGTTGTACATGTACAATCTGACTATGTTTTTATGCTTCTTGCCTTATTAAAAGTTTATGTATAAAACTCGAAAAAAATATTCCTTCCTTTAATAATGTTGTCAATTTGTTATCATTGGAGTAATATAGAAGACAACTGCTTTATTTTATGATACACCTGTATAGTCAACATACATCGCATTCCCGGATACTAGTCCGGATACACGTAATCTAATATAGGTATACTATGTAGGCTGTATTGCCTAGATAGACTAGAAATATCGAATCGAATGCTGCAAATCGAATCACAACGCAACGCCAACGTTGTAAAGTATTCTTCAATGAGACCCTGTATCCATTGCTTCATTTCCAGGATTTATTGGCCGGGGACGCTGCAGAGTTATCACAGGCTCGCAAACGCAATTTCGTTATACGTCGCAAAGCTTATAAGACTGTATTAGATACTCAGCTTAGTGCTTTTCCTATTTCGGTTTTAACCGGCCGTAAAACTTAATCTATGGCACCACCACAGACCATCGCTTCTGCCGTACTAAGCGCTGGTTCGATTGCTGCAACGACCATTTGTGGGATACTGGGCATGTATTTACATATTCAAGTATTCAAACGATAGAGTTATTAAAGAAAACTGGCACTCTGCTCTTATCCTCATAACATACACTATACGTTTCCAAATTACTTTAAGAACTGCATTATCTATAACTAATCAAATTTATATGTTAATTTAATTAGTAATTATAAAAAAAAAAATTTTTTCTTTCTTTATATATATTTGTTTTTTTTATTTATTCTAATTTACGTCTACTTTTACTGTATATTGTGTGTCAACAAATAAAGCTTATTAGTACCTGTCCACGGGTGGAGCACTGGTGACCTGTAACACAGGTTTCTCAAACCTACCTCAGGCACCAGTCTCTCAAAATTAAAGGAATTTACATAAGTGTGCATCATACAATAATTTTAACTTCTTAGAGAGAAAATAAATGAAAATTATTATTTTTATTATTATTATCTATGAATCAACTCTAGACCATGATTTTCACAATTCGTTTATCTGTTGTGACTATAAGCTGTTAATTTCCTGGTGTAACAAATTCTTGAAATAACAACGACTTTAAAGGACTATCAGTTGCAACTTCCGTTTGTCCGCAGATCGGCTGGAAGTACACAAACGCCTGGCTCGTGGGCAACTTCATGTGCAAGGTTCTGCTGGTGCTACGAGCCTTCGGCCTCTACCTGTCGTCCAACGTGCTCATATGTATTTCGATCGATAGGTAAGTAGCTAATACATGTCAATCTGAGGCCCTTACGAGGTTGGCAGAGAGAGTCTCTTACCTTACGTACATCTTTCGCTTCGTCCACATTCATCAGTCTCTTCACACATCCTCGCCTGTTTAATTACGTGTCACGTTGTTTGTCCGCGATGGGCTCCTAAGCTACTTAACCGATTTCAATCAAATTTGCACACCGTGTGCAGTTTGATCCAACTTAAAAGATAGGATAGCTTACATCACAATTGGAGCTGATAGGTGGCGCTGCGATCGTGTTTCAGGAAATTTTACTTTTTCACCCGGGCAAAGCTGGGCGGGACAGCTAGTACTCTATATAGTACTCTTGGCGTTCCCATACTTGAATGCCTGATCGATTTGATCTATGTAGTTGGATATTGGTCCTCTTCTGCATGTACTTCTACATTCACAGGTTGTGTTACAACTCTGCCCTTCGGGGACTTTTACGGGAAGGTGTGATGTCTATACTAGTTGTGCTTCCAGTTTCGCCTGCAAAATGTTGATTTCACAAAGCAGAGACCCAACACGTACCTACACATACTCGACTGAAGAGAAAAGTAGCGAGTTCAAGACGTATTTGCGGTTTGCGTGAATCTCAATTTTTGAAATCGGATATCGATCAAGTTTACGGAAATCCATAGTTAGGTACTGTTAGTTATAGAAGATTGGTAATTGAACAAGATATAATTGTTCACTAGTGTGGAAACTTAATCTATTATAAAGTTCGAAAATGGAAAACTAAGTAATACATAGTTACTTTAGAAAGGTCATGCGTAAAATACCTATTAAATTATTTACTGTCAATTATTATATTCAGGCCTTCTCAAGTTAGGAAAAAGGTAACGGATATAAATCAAAATTATTTTGTCAACTAGACACACTAAATCGTTCGACGAGTCTTAGATATCCAAGTTCGCATTGTGAAAAATCTCAAATAGATGAAAACGTGACAGATGGCGAGTCCGTCGCCGTTACTCAAGCACTATACATACTATTCTCGAATCCACCTGATGAAAATTTCATTAACATTGGTCCAGCCGCTTACGACTCTATGAAAAAAAAACATTCATTTTCATATATATAGACTTAACTATTATCCAAAGTTTGGTTATCCTTAAGTCCTTCGGCTGCAGCGAACATAAAATTATATTAATAAGACGAATTATTTCAGGTTTTTCGCAGTGATCTTCCCACTGCGGCTGTCAGTAGCGCGCAGGCGCAGCAAGCAGATGCTGTACTGCGCGTGGGCAGCTGCTCTCGCTTGCAGTTTACCTCAGGTTAGGTTCAAATGATATTATGGATTTTCGCTCTATGCTTGACTCTGGATGGTTTGGATTACACGAGTTGAAGAGAAAAGAAGTGGGACTCTACTGGGCCCCTTGAACATACTTGGCTTTACTTGACTCTGACATCCCAATAAAGGTTATCCAGTTTCTTATCTTTTTAACATAAATCATCGAAAATCATGAATAAGTTATTTTGATATGAATGAAACGTGAGGGACACAGGGAACACTTATTGAAGTCACATACTAAATATAAAAAAGTCATTCACGCCTTCCCACAAGGGTCCCCGAAGGGGTAAGCAGAGGTGTACAGGTAATACCCACACACCCACATTCCACCAGAGATATCCTCTAGGGTTCTTTATAATATTAGTAAACCTACATCTATACTATATAGCCGTGGTGGCCGAGTGGTTCGAGCAGTTGACTGCGACGCAAAGGTCGCAAGTTCGAATCCCGCCTGTACCAATGAGTTTTTCTGAACTTAAGTACAGTGATTAGTCACACCACGAGCTTTACGGTGAAGGAAAACATGGAAAGGAAACCTGCATACGTCTGAGAAGAAATTCAAAAGGCGTATGCATAGTCGTGCCATACGAGTAACGGCGATCGATGGGCTCGCCATCTGTCACGTTGGCACCTAATATACCTCTGGCGGAAAGTGGGTGTGTGGGTATTACCTATACACCTCTGCCTACCCCTTCGGAGACCCTTGTGGGAAGGCGTGAGGATATATTATTATATTATACATCTATACTAAAATTATAAAGATGCTCAGTTTTTTATAGCCGTGGTTGGATGGCTGTGTAATGAGCGTAAAGAAGTCGGGCGTGGTTTTCAGCAATCAATTTGAACAAGTAGGAAATTTATTTCTGTTCTATTGATATTTTACGACTGAAAACGTACTTCAAACAAAAGACAAACAATGGCCGCACCTCAAAACAATTGTGGTATTTATTATTGTAAGTATTACTTTTGTTTTATTACTAGTTTTTACTTTATTTACAATGTTGTTATGAGTCAAGTGCCTGAAATAAATATTTTTAATTTTATTTATTTATTTAATAACAACAATGGACCCGTGCCGTGGCCCGTGGTTTTGTCTGCGTAAAATTTACAAAAAGAATTAAAGAAATTATTTAAAACAATAATAATCATATATATATCTTTGAATTTCTTCTCAGACGTATGCAGGTTTCCTCTCGATGTTTTCCTTCACCGTAAAGCTCGTGGTGTGACTAATCACTTTAAGTTCAGAAAAACTCATTGGTACAGTCGGGATTCGAACCTGCGACCTTTGCGTCGCAGGCAACTGCTCGAACTACTTGACCACCACGACTCATCATATATATAAAAGTACTTAAGAACTCGTAAAAACCAATTGGTACACACGGGAATACATTCAAACTTGTAATATTTGTGTTGCAGGCAACTACTTGAACCTACTACTTGTAGTATTTACAAAGAATTTTCAAGTTTACAAAGTTAGACAGTTTACGATCAAAGTAAAAGATTAACTGACTAGCGTGTTTCTGATGGCTCTGTACTCGACCTTCCGAGTTAATTCCACTTCAGTCTCTTTGGAAAGATTTTACTTATAAAATAGAGCCATAAAAGGTAAAATAATACCTTTGTAACTTTAAATTGTGTATGACAGCCCCTCAAGAATTCCTCGTAAATTTTTATAAATGAATTAAGTGAATTTCAGTAATTAGTCACACCACGGGCTCCACAAGGGTCTCCGAAGGAGTAGGCAGAGGTGTATAGGTAATACCCACACACCCACTTACCGCCAGAGGTATATTAGGTGCCAACGTGACAGATGGCGAGTCCATCGCCGTTACTCAAGCACGACTATACATATGCCTTTGAATTTCTTCTCAGACGTATGCAGGTTTCCTCTCGATGTTTTCCTTCACCGTAAAGCTGGTGGTGTGACTAATCACTGTACTTAAGTTCAGAAAAAACTCATTGTTACAGTCGGGATTCGAACTTGCGACCTTTGCGTCGCAGGCAACTGCTCGAACAACTCGGCCACCACGGCTTCTTTTTCCTGGAATAATCCAGTGTTATCCATTATGATCTATACATCCATATGATCCAATATTGATCACTGGATTTTACGTGAAACAAAAAAAACTCGTTAACTTGCGCATGTATAACATTAGTAGAAGAAATAAAAAATATTTGTAATGCAGATTGCACACGAAGCATTAAGTTGGAAAACATCGCAAGGGATGTCCCATACAAGTACTGAGAAATCAAACACGTATGCAAAGTGCCCAGGTACGACTGCACTTGCTATTTGACAGGGAGCATCTCGTTATTGGAACAGTCAGACACGATGATACATTTGATATCTGATAATGAAAGTTCTACCAAATTGGGTCAAGTGTTTCACAGATGAGTCAAAACAAACGGAGAGAAAAAAAAACGATTTTGTTGTCAGATTTTGCAAAAACTAAAAATAATTACACTTCATTGGATTTATTATTACAGAAAATAGGGTGATGTTTGTTCCCCCATACTTGGGTACTATTGCTGTAACGAAAAAATATTATTGTTGTATATGCCTAATGATTTGAAAAGAGTAACCATGGAGTTTCTTGCCGGTTCTTCTCCATGGAAGCGACCAACCCGAACCGTGCTTCTTTTTCGACGTTTTATAAGTGCCCACCTGGGCCTATGTGAAATAAAAAGATTTTGATTTGATTTGATTTGATTCTTCGTTGAGCGTTTTTTGCTGAAAAACCAGTACGCGAAGAAGAATGCCCGCTTGATTGTAAGCTAGATAGCTAGATTGTAATAATTTTGTTCACAGAGCGTCGTGTTTCGTGTGAAGCGTCATCCCCGCGTGGCAGGCTTCGAGCAGTGTGTATCCTTCGACGCGTTCAGCACTGAGCGCCAAGAAGTCGCCTACAATGTGTTCTGCGTGTGCGCAATGTACTTCATACCGCTGGTCGTGATCACGGTGTGCTATGTGTGCATCTTCTGCGAGATCCGACAGAGCAGCAAGGAACTGGACGGTAAGTACGGTGTTGGTGACACTACGTAGTTTTTAGGGTTGCACTTTGACAGTGGTAAAAAGAAAACTGTCAGTTGGACAGAGTTGGACACAAGTTGTAAATGTAAGTTGGAATAATCAATAATGAATGGATGAATGAGTGCAGAAAGATTGACGAAACCGATATACAAAGCAAAAGTGTGTGCATGATGAAATATGGGTGTTATTTCATCGTAGGAAGTGAATACAGAATGGATAGCGATCAATTTTTAAACTTTTTAAACTGCCTTCTGCCGCCTTTCGTTCTAAAATGTTCATATCATTGTTCAAGAGGGCTTCAACTCTATTGGTTCGCTTTCAAGACCTCTTTGTACGTGAAACGGTGGAAAATTGTATTGTTATTTCCCCATTCAGCCTTAGCGAAGCGACCTAGTAGGGCGCTTCGTGATGTTGAAGATCACAGGGCTATCTTAATGGACCAGCTGTGAGCTCAGAGCTGACTACTAGGATGCGGGTTCGAATCCCACGGTGGGTTTATATTATGCGATTAATAATTTGTTCGTTATTATTAAAGCTACATTGGCTATTAAATTTTATATTTTTAAAAGTGGGTGTATACAGGGTTAGCCATGTGCTAATAGCTGACTACTAGATTCGAATCCCACTGTGGGTTTAACAATATAGAGCGATGAATACGAATTTGTACGTTCTAAAGCTAAATTAGCATTTTATATTGTTAAAGGTGGTTGACATGTATACCGTCCCATGTGTTAAGCGGTTACCGATGCTAATTGGAGCTTTCTTTATAAGAAATTCTGGCGTATGCGAATATATCTCTGGCAGAAAGCGGTCGTGTGGGTACTACCTACATACCTCTGCCTACCTCTTTGAGGATCATTGCGGCGAGCGTATAGTAATGTATAATAGTTTCTACATACATACACATATCATCACGCCGAGTTTCTATAATAGCAATATTTTTATTTGCTACAGGCAGGTAGTAATTTATGTAGATTTTTTTCCCCGTATTGTGTTTGCATTGTTTGTGATGTGTCTCGACTCTCTTCGACAAATATCTCAGTAAAGCGTGAATTATCTTCACGTCATATAGGTTACGTAACAATATTTGACGTAAGTGATTAATACCATAGAGTAAGAACTAGAAATTATAATTATAGCCAATATGAGCTTTGGAACTTCTCGAAGCCTTAGTGGTCGAACGGGATCAAAATGATTGCATCAAACGCAGCTAATTTAATTAATTACCAGTTGGAGGTGGATATGCTTTGAAGGTTATGCCAATTCTTTCAATTACGAGAGCCACGGTTGCTAAGTGGTTCGAGTAGACGCCACAAAGATTGCAAGTTCGAATCCCGAGACCAATGAGTTTTTCGGAACATAAGTACATTGATTAGTAACACCACGAGCTTAACAGTGAAGTAAAACATCGAGATGAAGCCTGCATACGTCTGATACGATATTTTTTTTTTGTATTGTCTCTCGTAGCTTGAGTTCCGGGAACTTTTGCTACTTAGCCGCAATGGCGAGACCTAGGCCTCCAGCCAGGCACTTTATTTTTAAGCAACACAGCTAAGGGCACCACCTGTGGGGTACGAACCTCGGCTTAGGGCGTTGCTGGATCGCGAGCAAGGGAGCTGGGCTGGACTGGTAATTTTATTTAAATATTATTTGGGGGCAGGATTTACGCCTGGCTTGGCGCGGGCCGGCGTAGGCGGAGGTCGGGGGGGAACATTACGGCTTATTCTCGTCGAGCCTCGCCGGCGAGGACGGAACAGTTGTTGGTTGTGTGTAGTGTTGATATGTTATTGTCGGGCGTCCTGGAGGACCGTTATGTCGTCATCCGGTTCGATGACGGCATGTCATGGACGCCTAATCTTCGAGATAAGGGATGGAGTGTATCGGGCGGCCGATACGACGAGGGGGTTGGGGTGATTTACGGCAGAATCGAAATGACGTTTGGCCAGTTTTTTCAACAACTGTTTTATAGTGGGGACTTTGAGGTCAACGTGGAGTTGACTAATACGCATGTACCACGGGGCACCTGTGGCTCTCCGGAGAAACCGGCTTTGGAGCACTTGCAGGGGGTTAAGTGTTGACTTGCTAGTGTGTGCGAACACTACACCCGCATATGTCATGATTGGTCGAATGCACGTCGTGTAAATCCTCACCTTGGATTTCAATGAGAGTTTACTCCGTACATACAACATGCTGTGAAGTCTATAAAGATCTATATCTGTGCCGAATTTCATCCAATTTAATTTTCTAGTTTTTGCGTGAAAGATCTTCACAAACTTTCATATTTATTATCATAAGCTTGGGTTTGATTTAATAACTTTTAAGTTTAATTATTCTCAGCTCGGAGTGCTGTGTTTTTCTTTTCTATTTGAGCTCTTAGTTAATAAAGTTTTTCCCCTAGATGTATTTTTTTCACTCTATTATTTTAGCTTTGTTTTTTTAACCAGTTATGTTGTTTCGTCTACGTAGGGATCTCGCATGTGAAACGAACATTTGTCGCTTTATTATCTTTATTCTTTCTTTTAATGTTCAACAGAATACATCAACCTCAACTTAAGAAGAGCTGGATTCTTATCGGTGTTTGGTCGGCGTCGGAGTCTTGCAAGGGAAAATGCAATTCCTTCTCTCTAGCGTCTCATACTGTGTTTTGACTCATATAGGTACCTATATGTTAATCTTAGTCTTCCTCGTCTCTTCCTTTGTAAGACATACTTACAGCTGCAATTTCGTGCAAGCCTCTTGAAAAGGATAATGGCGTTAGAGTATCCTTCAACAAACGCTCAAGCTGTAGAATTAGCTACCCGTCGTTAATGTTAGTTACCACCTTAGTGTAGTGGCACCCTTCCTAATTTTTATCTTCGGAAGATGTTGAAATAACATTGTATTGGTACACTAAATTGACCCTTGTTCAGTGAGTATAATTTTATATGCAATTGTCTGCTAAATGCTTGAGTTTCAAAAGGTTCTAATAGTCTGCGACTCGACTACGTAAACTAAAGTAGGTTTTGACGCCCCGACTGTAGGTACTTCGCGGGGGGCCTCAATCGAATTGGCATAAGATGATGTGTTACATAATATTCAAAACATCTAACATGAGTCACGTATATTTGCGTATTCAAATCACTGTCGACAACCCTGTTGTTGATACCCACGCATGGGTATAATCTGACATATATGTTTTCAATTACTGGCTTTAGGCTACGCACGCGCGTAACTGAGATTGATGAAGACTACCTTTTATTTATACTACAAGGGTGGTATACAAATATTAGATCCGAGAGTCAGCGCTTACTCAATTTGAAACCGCCTTTTAATACCTAAGGCGGCGATCCGTCTGACGTTTGGCGGTTACCAACACCAGGGGTATTGTTGGCGCGTTACCGACCTTAAAATATCCAGTGTATTGTAAAGTACTTGAATAATATTTTTTTAAAGTGTATGTATAGTAAGTTCTGGGAACCATTGCTACCAAACCGGACAAGGGCGAGACCAAAAGGCCTTAATGTCTTAAATGTTAAGTAAACACAGCACAGGCTCCCACTGTGGGGCTAGGACTTAGCTTAGAGCAATTTGTCAGCTAAGGAGCTGGGCTGGACTGGTAATGCTGTATATATTTCAAATATCTTATATATTATCCTTCTATGCGTGTGTTTGTCAACTTACTTCTCCTAAATGGTTGGACCGATTTAGATGAAATTTTGAGTATATATTTGAGTAGATCCCTGGATAGTTTTAAAATACAATTGGACCCAGTAGATGGCGCCACTGTAGTGTATCACTAGCTTTTATTTTTTCACCAAAACGAAGCTAAGATATATATATATATATATATGCTATTGTGATGAGAACCAAAGGATATATATATATATATATATCCTTTGGTTGAGCTATAGAATATATATATATATATATATATATATATATATATATATATATATATAGCTCATTCTAAATTGTATGAGCGGCATCTCGTGCTTAGAATTAAAACACTCACACACCCACTTTCCGCCAGAGGTATATTTTAGGTGCCAACGTGACAGATGGCGATTCCGTCGTTCAAATTCTAAAATAAAAGTAGCCTGAGTTACTCCTGTTTACATCAGCTATACAGTATACGTTTCAGAGATTAGTCGAAACAAACACACAGACTGACTGAAATTTTTTGCTCTATGTACCGTATATATATCCATATGCATTTAGTAAGCCGTTATTTTAATTTTACAAACAGACACTTAAATTTTATTAATTTGTATAGATTCAATGTGACATAAGTGCCTTCAATATAGATCGGAAGTAGTTGTTACGTATATGTTGACTAGTTTTAAGGGTGTCTGTCTGTACCTACACGAAGCCAAGCTTTGTAAATTCTATTCAGCCTTGCTATTCATATTTATTGCCGGGTCTCAAAAATCTTCCACTGCCCCACGTTAGAAAAGCACTTTCATCAAAATAAATGTGATTTATGATTATCTACGATGAAGGTATACTTTGCATTATTCATTAAATTCTTCCGACAAGTCATTTACATGTTTCTGGCAGTCATTTATTATATTTTTTTCATGAACTAAGTGCTTTTCCGGTTTAATGAATCGCTCAATAGGGGAAGCGATATATCTAAGTCTAAAGACAGCTGAAAGAAAGAAAGAAGTGGTCTCTGCCTACCCCTACGGGAAAGAGGCGTTATAATATGTATGTATGTATGTAAAGATAATTGGTGCTCTACTCTCTCTGCCAGCCGCGTGAGGGGATAAAGGGTGATGAGGAATGGGCTTTCGTAACCCACAACATTTTCCCTGGAGAGTACAGCATGGAGTTCTTCAAGGAGGGTGACAAAGGATTCTTGCAGGGTCGGCAGCACGCAAGCAATACCCTTGTTGCAAGCGTCCATAGGCGGCGGTCCCCGCTTACCATCAGGCGGACCGCATGCTTGTTGGCCTCATGTGTGTTATAATAAAAATATAATAGGCATTTATCCTTATTAGAGCGGTAAATAAAATATAAAGTAATATGAAGTTATATAAATATTCTCCAGAAGTACGACTTGTTTAAATACATTTTGAACAAAATATTATTAGATATATATTGTAATAATTATAATTAAATATTAAAATCTCTTGTTATTGATAGAAATTTGTCGTCGGCTCAATTAAATTACTTTACTATATATACTATATATACATATATATGGGATCTCTCTCACGCAAAAACTACTTAAATCACTTGAATGAAATTTGGCACAGAGATAGATAATTAGTTGGATAAACACATTAAAACCTACCCATTAATTCATATTGTACCCGGGTGAAACCGCGCAGCACATATAGTATACAATAAAGTATGGTATAGGTTTCGCACAGTATTATGGTTCTTTGTTATAGCCAAATGCGCTTATCGCAAAGGCGCGAGCCACGTGCGCCTGCGCCGCTCAGACCAACGCGTGTTGGAGCGAGCGCGACGCCGCACTCTGCGTATGACCGTCACCATCGTGTCAGTGTTTGCGCTCTGCTGGCTACCTTACGCCACAATGGCGATGTGGTAAGACTGATTGGTGGTTTTCTCTGGAGAGTACAGCATGGAGTTCTTCAAGAAGGGTGTGAAAAGATTCCTGCAAGGTCGGCAACGCCCTGTCCATTGGCGGCGGTAACCGCATACCATCAGGCGGACCGCATGCTTGCTTGTCACCTGTGTCATAATAAAAAATAAGTGTGTGTTGTCACTAGGATATTCTGCTTCAGCAAGTAAATGCCAATATAAAGGTGACGTAACTGATAACCTTATATACCTTTAATATGTATGCGTCTGTGAACTTCTTCTCAGACGTATGCAGGTTTCCTCTCGATGTTTTCCTTCACCGTAAAGCTCGTGATTTGACTTATCATTGTACCAAAGTTCAGGAAGAAGGAAATATATAAGATTAGTATTTACTTTGATTTGTCAGGTGATCAATCATAGATTCATCCTCATCACAGATCATAGACTCTTGATTCTCTTGACTCTTGACTCTCTCTTATTCTCCACACTCATCGAACAAGTCTTGTCTTCAGTCCTCATAAACCTCAAATGCATACCAGGTACATGGTAGACCGGGCCTCGGCAATGCAGGTGTCGAATCGCGTCCAGGATCTCCTCTTCGCGATGGCTGTCTCCAACTCCTGTATGAACCCACTTGTCTATGGTACCTACACCTTGGACCTCAAGAGAGTCATACGAAGGTTCTTCAAAAGCTGCTGTCGATCGACCGCTGCTTCGGACAGGGGTCAGTGTATAGGTACTAATTATAATAATATGTTTAATATTCGAGTGGTTCGAGTAGCCGCCTACAATGCAAAGATCGTGAGTTCGAATCCGTGTCAGTGTTTCTGAACTTAAGCACAGATCAGTCATACTACGAGCTTTACGGTGAAGGTAAACGTTAAAAGGAAACCTGCATACGTTTGAGAAAAAACTCAAAGATGTATGTATTCCGAATAGTGCTGTAGACATGACGATAGAGTCGCCATGTGTCACCTAAATATTGTATCTATAAGTACTTAGTTAGTTATTTATACAAATGTCTATTATAAATAGTGTTAATTTTAGTTACATATTATAAATACAATATATTGGAAGAATATTGAAATATTCTCTTATGGAGGTAGTTATTCTCTTATCTTTAGGCTTTGTCATAATTAAATTGCTTGGCAATACTTGAGTGGGCAAGCCGCTGGTTGGAAAACAATATAGTACTCCACGGCGTTGCAGCGAATCCAATTGAATGTTTATTCAAATAGAAATAATATTTATTCGTTTAGACTTTAGAAAGTCTCAAGTCGGATGAAAGTTGTTCATGAAAATTTTACTAGAGGATAAAGTGTCATTATTGAGGAAAATATAATTATTGACGGAGATGACGATATTAAGGCAAGTGCCAATACTGATAAAGGGAACTGTAGTTTTATTATTGAGGGAATTTCAATAATTGAGGAAAGTGTAACTATTGAAGGAAGTGTCTTATTAAGGGGAGGGACATCATTGAGAGAAGTGTCGTGTCAGAGAAGTCATTGAGGGAAGTGTCACATTTAACATTATTGAGAACAGTGTCATCATTGAGGGAAGTGCGCGGAGCGACCTTTTACTAACTTAACTGTTTTCTTTGTTTAGGTGTGTCCGGATCCAGCTCAATGAAGAACAGAAACGCTAACTTGGAAACACCATTGAGCTCAAGGATCAAGGTCGGTGGGACAGTGGGAGTAGAAACGTACTATTTACGGTTCATAAAGCAGTATTCTAATTCACTTTTATATGATCCAACAGCTAAAATACCACACATTCCATAACCATAACCATATCCCAAGTATTTTCATATATTATCGGTATTTTACCGGCCAGATACCGGCGTGTATCGCATTTGAGTAAGGCTTTTATTTAATTAAATAAGCTTTTACGTGATTAGGGTAAAAAACTGCGCCCACGCTGGGCGTACTGTACACTATTACACTTGGGCGTAGGTATAGTCGTGCTTGAGTAATGGCGTAGGACTCACCATCTGTCACGTTAACACCTAAAATATATCTCTGGCGGAAAGTGGACGTGTGGGTACTACCTATACACTTCTGCATACCCCTTCGGGGACCCCTGTGGGAAGGCCTGCGGATATTTTATTATATAGTTTTCCTTCGTTTTATATGTAATTTTATATAAAAGCGCACATACGTTTATGTAAAGTAACAGAGAGATCAAACAGTTGACAGCTGACAAGCTCCGAAATTTAAGGAATGTTTAATTAGCGTAGATTATATATAGTAAGAAAAGGGAATTCAACCCTAAAAGTATTATAGAATGGGATTTGGCTTAATAATAGGACCCTAAGAAGCCTAAGGGAAAATTGTCTAGTATTGAATACATTCACAGGACATAATTAGGCGAAATTTGTTTTGTTTCAAGTTTCATGTTTGGCGTTAATGTAGCCGTAATGAGCGATATACATTTAACTAAGATTGTGTAGATTCATTTAAAGGCAAACGGGACTGATGGCGAGCCCCTCGCCCATTCTCAAGCTTGACTATACGTCTATGAAATATCTTCGTAAATGTATGCAGGCTTTCCTTCTCCGTTAAGCTTAATCAATGTAGGAAGTTCGCAAACCTGAAAAGGTTCGTGAAACCTGACTGACCAGATTTGAAACGACTAATACTTTCGTTTCTTTTGAATTATATAATGACATTGATGATGTTAATAGATATAGAGATATGATGGTATTGATAATAAGTAATATATTTTTTAAAACATACAGAAACATAGTACATAGATGTGGTACTTGTGTTATATATTTGTAATAGCTACACGATCGCAGCGCCACCTATCGGGTCCAATTGTGATCTAAGCTATCCTATCTTTTAAGTTGGATCAAATTGCACACGGTGTGGAAGTTTGATTGAAATCGATTAAGTATTTTAGGAGCCCATCGCGGACAAACAACGTGACACGTAATTTATATAGTATTTGTGTTAATAAAAAAAAATATCTACAAGCGCTCTATACTCTCTGCCTACCCCGCTAGGGACTTGGCGTGATGATATGTATGTATGTATCTACAGACGGGCCGCATTCGAACTCGTCTCGGCGTGCGTTTCGCCGAGACTTCGCTGACGGCTGTGCCCGATCGGCTCGAGGTGCCCCGCCCCCGGGGGCCCGCCTGACGGCCCCCGGCGCGGCTGCTCTGCGCCAGCCGCGAGCGCTGCCGGGTGCTACGCGACTACTACCCAGAGAGACTGCCCCCTGATCACATACAAGGGGACATCATCAAGACATACCGGAGTTTCATAGGGTCATAACGGGGTATTCCGTTCGAATTTGGAGCTGCCCGACTGAGGCAGGACCTCCACCTTATAGAATCATGATATCATCATCAATCAATTAATATCAACATGAAATAACTGAATTATCCCTGCTTATGCATGCGCGAAAGTTCCTTTCTTGTCTCCTGTAGTTCTTGATATTTGGGAACTGCAAACTTGTATAAATACATAGAACTGCGAATTTTAACTAATTAGAAGAAACAAATACAAAGTAATAAATACATTACGACCATACTTTCTCACAGAAGGACAAACACTCAATCTTAATAAGTACCACAATTTAATTTCAGGAGAGTATTGAGAACGGCCAACGAGCGAGGTACGGCTTTTAATGGCGACAGTGTTTTCAGGCTTTAATATATATAATACAAAAAGTCCCCAATACAGGGTCTGCTATTCATTTGTACACGCCTTCCCATAAGGGTCCCCAAATGGGTAGGCAGAGGCGCATAGGTATAATTACGAGTACGCTACGAGATTAAAATGACGAAGGGCGCCACGCCACGTTCTACCGGCGGTTGAGTATATTATGATGTTATTCATCAAGAAGTTATACAACTGCCTGAGGGTCGAGCGGTTGGAATCTCGCCATAACGTGAACTTTAACTCTTTTGTGGTAAGAGTTCCGACCGACCAGCAGTCGACCTTCACTCAGGAGGAATTTTGGCCGAAAGGTGTAGTCTTCCGGCGATTCAGAGGCCGGATACGCAACTCCCCGAGCCACACGTCGACAACCTTACGTGTGAATTAATCTTAAGAATATTGTAATTCTTACTTATTGTATTTTATATTCAATTTTATATAGTATTATTGTATGTCTATGGGCCTCGTTGCCTGATAAAATAATATGCCTGATAAATAAAAAAAATATCTAGGGATGTATAAAATGCCCTAAAAGTATGAATGTTTACACATTGGAATAATAATACTAATTTACATATTAATTCATAATAATAATAATATATCCTCACGCCTTCTCACGGGGTCCCCGAAGGGGTAGGCAGAGGTGTATAGGTAATACCCACACACCCACTTTCCGCCAGAGGTATATTAGGTGCCAACGTGACAGATGGCGAGTCCATCGCCGTTACTCAAGCACGACTATACATACGCCTTTGAATTTTTTCTCAGACGTATGCAGGTTTCCTCTCGATGTTTTCCTTCACCGTAAAGCTCGTGGTGTGACTAATCACTGTACTTAAGTTTCAGAAAAAACTCATTGGTAAAGTCGGGATTCGAACTTGCGACCTTTGCGTCGCAGGCAACAGCTCGAACCACTCGGCCACCACGGCTCTAATAATACTAATTTACATATTAATTCATGTCGTAGTTTATATCTGTTTGAACGTGAAGCAGCTAACAAAATAAGTATATATACAACGGGCTAACAGGGCAGCGTAGGCAGTGCTACGAAGTCGTAGCGCAATTCGTAGCAAAACGGTATTGCTACGATTCTCCCTATAAAGGTAGCATTCATTACCACGCACATCAAAAATATTATTTCCGCACCAATATCTAAGTCTAATTCTATCTAATTAATTAATTAAAAAAACTGTATTGCAATTGTGTACAGTATTTTACAGTGTTTAGCGTATATACAAATTTATACACAGCCTGTATATAGGGCACGGCCATTTTAAAATGTTTTTGAGAGGACGACTATAATCTGTCTACATTATAAGAATATCGAATATATATATATATATATATATATATATATATATATATATATATATATATATATATATATATATATATATATGCCAGTGTTCTTAGAATCTAAAATACTTTTATCGTGATATTTTTTAGAGATATAAAGGATATAGATAGAAAGGATGAGTGAAGAAAGATTGACGAAACAGATATACAAAGCAAAAGTGTGTGCAAGAA
Source organism: Drepana arcuata (assembly GCA_016069955.1). Taxonomy (NCBI): domain Eukaryota; kingdom Metazoa; phylum Arthropoda; class Insecta; order Lepidoptera; family Drepanidae; genus Drepana; species Drepana arcuata. Next base: position 25,865 of record JACCPG010007471.1, read on the forward strand.
GAGGCAGAGGAAGGCCACGTTCCAACTACCTGGATCAAATAGATCGGACTCTGAAGGACGGGAACGTTAAGAGTACTCGAAACCGACGAGCATGTATGAAGAGACTGATGAATGTGGACGAAGCGAAAGAGGTATGTAAGTCTAGAGAGAACTGGAGCTCTATACTCTCTGCCTACCCCGTTAGGGACTTGGCGTGATGATATGTATGTATGTATATTTTAGAGCTGGGCTCGTGTCGGCGCCTCTGATGCAATTCCTTCCAATTATTTCTGTTCAGCGCAATATTTTTGACCTCCCTTCACGTCATAAGATTATATCATCATGCTTTACCTTTGATCTGACTAATATATGTTTATTGTGGTCTACCTCGTCCTCTCTTGCCCTCTACCTGGCTGGACCTGTCATGTCGCATAAAGCCAGTCATATTTCCTCTTCTATTCTTGACTGTATTTAGCCGTACTTAATTGTATGCACTCTTTTGTTTTTGTATCTATTTAACTGTCAGGGTAGGCAGTGTATAAGAAACTCATATATAGCGGTCTGTCCCGGCTTCGCACGGGTGGACATAATTTTTTATTTATATATTTTTTTTATAATTAAAAATATAGCCTTATGCCTCTCAGGGTGAATGTAGTCATGTAATGTGTCCAATAGTGAAAAAAAATTTCAAATCGCTCCAGTAGTTTCGGAGCCTATTAAATACAAACATACTTACATACAAATCTTTCTTCTTTATAATATAAGTATAGATGTGTATATCTCATATAATTGTTGTGTGTGGTCGATCTCAATAACTGTAAAATATTTCGCACTTAATATAATACATGTATACGAAATTAACATTGACAAAGAACTGATACATCAGAGTTGTAAATGTGTATTGATGTTTGAATATTCAACAATGTAATGTCGTCACCATGGCAACCAAGATGTCAATCAATCAATCAATCAAATCAAAATCTTTTTATTTCACATAGGCCCAGGTGGGCACTTATAAAACGTCGAAAAAAGAGCACGGTTCGGGTTGGTCGCTTCCATGGAGAAGAACCGGCAAGAAACTCCATGGTTACTCTTTTCAAATCATTAGGCATATACAACAATAATATTTTTTCGTTACAGCAATAGTACCCAAGTATGGGGGAACAACGTAGGCCCGACAATAGGTCGCTGCTTACTATACAAAGCATACATAAAACAAGATAATTATAACAATGTTAGCAAGATCTAAGAATCTACAAAGCCTACAATGTTCTCACATTCACAAATTAGACAAATTAAACAAGTGACACAAATATTGTCATCAGTACTGTAACTAATTCTGGTCAAGATATTGAATAAATTAAAATAAAAAAAAGTAAAATTACTATTGTAAAAAAAACCCCGAAATGAGAAAAGAAAAGATTCAGAATAGTTAGAGACATCCACAAATTTGTGCCGTTTATGAGCTACCAAGGAAGCCGCATGCGCAGAAGGAACTAGAGCCAGACTTCTTTATCTTCAACGTAGTCCTTGATTTTATAATATGCTTTTTTAATCAGAACACGTTTGATAACGTTTTTGAACTTTACATCGGTCAGTTCTATAACTGACTTTGGCAGCTTGTTGTAAAAGCGTATACTATTTATAATAAAAGACTTGCTCGTTTTTGTTAATCTATATTTCGGGATTACAATTTCATGTTTACTGCGGGTATTTTTATTATGGCAGTCGCTTTTAATTTTGTAAATCCCTCGATTTTTGCGGACATATAAAATACATTCAAAGATATAGAGTGAAGGCAAAGTTAGTATGTCGATCTCTTTAAATTTCTCTCTGAGAGACTCGCGAGGACCCATGCCATAGATCGCGCGGACCGCCCTCTTTTGTAGAATGAAAATTGAGTCAACGTCCGCCGCTGATTCCCACAGCAGAATGCCATAGGACATAATACTGTGGAAATAAGCATAGTATACTAGCCTAGCTGTGGCTACATCAGTTAAATGCTTTATTTTCCGTACTGCATACGCAGCTGAACTTAACCGACCGGAAAGTGTTCTAATGTGCGGGCCCCACTGCAATTTTGACTCGATGGTAATTCCTAGGAATACAGTTTCCGCTATAGCATCAAGTTTGTTGCCGTCAAGATTTAAATTCAGATCCCGTTGTGTTACATTTGGTAAAGAGAACTTAAGACATTTCGTTTTGTGTGGATTCAGTAAAAGATTATTAGCTGCGAACCATTTCGAGAGAACAGTTAAACTTTCATTAACATGCAAGACATTTGTATTTTTCCTATCTATTTTAAAAATTAGCGATGTGTCATCAGCAGAGAGAATAATATCCGATAACTTGGCCATCATATAAGGGAGATCATTGATATAAACAAGAAATAGAAAAGGACCGAGAATTGAACCTTGGGGTACGCCCATCTTGACTAAGGACCCGGAGGACGTCGCCCCATTTACATTAACTTTTTGCTGTCTGTTTGATAAATATGAGAGAACAAGATCAGCAGCGAGTCCACGAATTCCGCAGTGGTGTAATTTACATATCAGTGTGTTGTGGTCGACGCAATCGAACGCTTTCGAGAGATCACAGAATATGCCAATGGCATCCTGGGACTTCTCCCAGGATTCCAGAATGTGAGTGACGAGTTTTACTCCCGCGTCCGTTGTCGACCTACGCTTCGTGAAACCAAACTGTTGACTATGCAGAATGCCGTTTGAGTTGAAATGATATGACATCTGGTCCAACATGATTTTTTCATAGATTTTACTCAATGCTGGAAGCACAGATATAGGTCTATAACTAGAGCGATCATTCTTACAACCCGATTTAAAAATTGGGACTACTTTACTATGTTTCATTAGATCAGGAAACTCGCCACTGTCCAAGCATTGATTGAATATGTCTGCTAGGACAGGAGCGATTGATTCAATGATATCTCCAAGAACCTTAACGGATATTCCCCATAAGTCTTCAGTATTTTTTATATTGAGACTTTTAAACGCGGATTTAATTGTACTTATACTTATTGTTTTAAATTTGAAGTCTTGTATGTCCTCAGTAAAGTTTTCTTTTAAAAGAGCTTCCGCTAATGTCGAAGAAGAGGGGAGAGATTTTGTAACTTCCACTGGAATATTCGTGAAGTAATTTTCTAGTGTCTCCGCCACTTCTTGTTTATCAGAAATGGTCCGATTATCTATTTTCAACGACAATTCATTCTGATCTTGTTTTTGTGTCTTTCCAGTTTCTCTGTTAATAACTTGCCACACAGGTTTTATTTTATTATTAGAAATACCTATTTTATTAGTTATTAATAGTGATTTTGCTTGAGCGCAGACACTTTTGAATATTTTTGAATAGTTTCTAACATAATTATGGAAAGCTGGATCTGTAGTTAGAGATTTTTCATAATATAAATTGTATAAATTATCTCTGCTTTTTCTTATTCCCGCAGTGGCCCATGCACTAAATTTTGATTTAGAATTTACTTTAACTGTTTTCAAAGGACATATTTTATTGAATTCCTGGCAGACTTTAGAAAAGAATGTGCCGTAGTTAATATTGGGGTCCTTTGAATCAAAACTAGTGTTTGATAGGTTGTTTACAACATTATCATTAAATGATTTTAATTTATTTTTCGTAAGAGGTCTAATTTGAACAGTTTTAGCAAAGTCTATCTTTTTGCCTAGATCAAAAGATACAAGTTGACCAGTATGGTATGACCTAATGCCACTAATTAAGAACGAGTTTTTAACGTTACAATTAGTAAATACATTATCTATGCATGAAGATGATGTTGCTGTTATTCTAGTTGCTTCATTAAATATATATTTTAAATTGAATGATTTAAGCACTGAGATAAGCTTACATTTTTCGGGTGAATTAACTAATAAATCAATGTTGAAGTCACCACAAACAAAAACTAATTTGTTATCTCTAAAAAGTTTGCTTAATATTTCTTCCATTGTAATTAAGAACAACGGCAAGTTTGAAGCTGGTGGTCTATAGACACATAAGAAAGTATGCCCCTCAACCTCTGCACATGCTACCTCACATAAGCGATCAATAGAGTAAGCAGTGATATCCTTTCTTTCCTTATATTTGAGACAGCTATTACAAAGTATCAAGGTACCACCACCCACTGTGGATCTGTTGAACGCGCTGGCAACTGAAAAATTATGTACATTAAACAACATCCTATCTGGTTTTAACCAAGTTTCACTAAAACATAAAATATCCATGTGGTATCTATCTACTAACATTTCCACGTCTAAAATTTTGCCGGAGAAGCGATTTATGTTCTGGTGATACAGTAAAATATTATTATCTGTCTTCTCTTTTGTCGGCTCTAAAAGTTTAAAGAATGTGTAACAGTATTATCCGAGATACTAGATAATACTGATCAGATGTTGCCATGCAGTATGTGTTTTTATAATAAAATAAATATTCTTGGAGTATTAAATACGCGGTTTTATTTTATCTTCTCCCTTGTTTTTATTACCACAAAGGTGGCAAACAAGCATGTGGTCTGCGGGTAAGCGTCCTGATCCTGAAAGGGTCCTGATGGTAAGCGGTCACCGCCGCCTTTGGACACTTGCAACGCCAGGGTTATCGATCACGTGCTGCCCACCTGGGCAGGTTCGGGTTGGTCGTTTCCATGGAGAAGAACCGGCAAGATCATTAGGTATGCAATAACAATATTATTATGTTACTTACGTATGGGGAAACAGCGTAGGCCCGACAATTGGTTGTCATCAGTAGACTAGTAATAGAGGACAACTATGTTTGTAACGAGTTTTCACCTTGTTATCTGTTGAAGGTGTTGCAGTCTGCTAATATGTATATTAGCCGGTCACAATGTATTTATGCTGAATATATAACAAAGTTAAATGATGTGTGAAGAAAGATTGACGAAACAGATACACAAAGCAAAAGAAAGAAAGACCACGTTCCAACTAGCTGGATCAAATCGATCGGACGCTCAAGGACGGGAACGACAAGAGTACTCGAAACCGACGAGCATGTATGAATAGATTGATGAATGTGGACGAAAGCGAAAGAGGTATGTAAGTCTAGAGAGAACTGGCGCTCTATGCTCTCTGTCAACACCGTTAGGGACTCGGGACTCGACATGATGATATGATGATAATGATGATATAACAAAGTCGATTCCCGCCAATTACGCGAGGAAATTTTGGTAATTTCTCGACCCACCTTGGTGAAATGTCGTGAGATTTTTGGACGACCCCCTCCCCGCGCCGTAACCGCTCGTGATATTATTGAAAATTCTTATTTTAAATGTAAATAACGCGTAGTAATTTGAGTTTTTTATTTTTCGTTTTTCGACTTTTATTTAGTTTAACTTTATTTACTCGCGGTCTAACGAGGCTTCCAGTTGTAAAATATGAAAAAATATAACGTGATATTTGCCGTCGCCACACTCTTCCCCTCGTGGGATTGGGTTTGGCTCGACCTCCCCCCTCCCCACGCAATACGCCTCACGTAATTAATGGACGCCCCTTAGGGCTCTGGCCAAAATCCACGTCATATTTACATAGTATAAAATAAAATCACTTCCCGTAGTCTGTATGTTTAAATCATTTATAATACGCAACGGATTTTAAAACAGTCTTCATCGATAGATAGAATGATTCAACAGGAAGTTTTTGTGTATAGAGTAATATTGTGCTACCCAAGAAAGAGGTGCAGTCAAAATCAATATCAAAATCTTTTTATTTCACATGGGCCCAGGTGGGCACTTATAAAACGTCGAAAAAGAACGGTTCGGGTTGGTCGCTTCCATGGAGAAGAACCGGCAAGAAACTCCATGGTTACTCTTTTCAAATCATTAGGCATATACAATATTTTTTTCGTTACAGCAATAGTACCCAAGTAGCTGAATGAATTAAACATAAGAAAGGCTGAGTCTGAGTGAAATTTTCAGTCGAGAGCTCTTAACTCCTAAGCTAAAAAGGTACGATATGCACACAAAGTTGGATTATAAGAGTACCTACCTTTAATTAGATTTTAGTACGAAAATGTCGAATGGACTATAATCCTTTGTGGCTTTTAATCCGAGCTGTAAAGCAATTTCATTGTGAAGTATTTTATTCCAAACTAGCTGTGCCCGCGACTTCTTCCGCGTGGAATTTAACTAAGAAGTTATTGTTCAATTTCTTACAATGAAAGTAGTTACTCCTTATTACATCAGCTATCTGCCAGTGAAAGTCCCGTCAAAATCGGTCCAGCCGTTTCAGAGATTAGTCGGAACAAGCAGACAGATAGGCAGATAGACAGACAATAATTGTTTTAAATGTGATTTTGCTGTATACTGGTTTAGTAAAAAAATGTGGTTATTACAAACAGACGGTTGAATTTTATTTATTTGTATAGATTTGAATATAATTCAAATCGAATAATATTCGAATAAGACGGCTGGCTTGTCTAGTCGTTAAAGCTCCCGACTGCGAAACTTGAGTTCGCGGGTTCGAATGCCTCTGGGGGCAGATATTTGAAGAACACGAGTATTTGTACCTTAGTCTTGGATGTCCTATGTATCCATTTATATATCTATCTATCTATATAAGTAAATATATCGTTGCCTAGTTACCATAACCCAAGCTTTGTTTAATTTGGGGCTAGGTAAATTTGTGTGGAATTGTCCCAGGTATTTAAGGTATTTATTCAAATTTGGAAGCGGTGACAGTCAAGAACGTCTTTAGTGCCGCTGTTTAGACACAAGTGTCTATGGAACGTTTACTATTCTAGCAATTTGCGCGGAGGTTGTAATACAAGTACTATGATTAATTGATTGATCTTGCTTTGTCTTTACCTAACAATGGCATTAACGTCAGGATATTAATTAGACCCCAGCTAATTTCCGGACCACGACAAAGGCTGTCAACCTACGACTCTTGATTTTACGGAATAATAAACGGTTTATTTTTATAAGAAGAGAGATTATTAGTTTTAATTCTGGAGATTACTGATAAAATTTTTGAATAAATATATATATTTTTTAAATCTTTATTTAAGGAATTTTGTCGCACAGCGACTATGTATATCGATAGAAAATAATATAATTTTTTTATAATATTTTTTTTTAATACCAATTATACAACAAGAAACACTTATACAATAAATTTTAACAAAACTGGAAATTCAAATATCAATAAATGAAAAATCAGTCTATCTCTACAGCGCTTATTTTTTATAATCGTTTAAATAAGTGTTACAGTAAGTAGGTTTACTGTCAAATACAGATATCAGAAGCGCGAACGCTACCAGAAAAGGATTTTATGTATGGGGGCAGGACGGCTCTTTAAAAAAAAGATCAAAATATTTTATTGAATAAAATTAGGGACACGGGGAACACTTATTAAACGTCATATACTTAATAAAAACTAAAGTCTTTAATAAAATTCAACCGTAATATTCTTTCTGTATCCTTTAATTAAACAGGTTATATGAATCTTTCCCCGGGGAAGTTTGAAGCTAAGCTTAGTGGCATGTAATCAACGTTGGTCCCTCGGGTTGTTAACGAACATATGGACAGAAGTACGATGGAAAAACATCAGAAAATTTTCCCTTCAATTCCTATTTTTATACAACAAGAGTAAACAAGCGCACGATGGGAAACGGTTACCTATTTACGCTCACGATACCAAAGTATCACTTTTCGCCACTCTGTGTTCGGCGAGTTATACTGTGTTGGCAACATAATTGGCTTAATCTCTCTTCTGCTGCCAACACAATGTAACAATCCTCTCCCTTCCCCAAGGAGCTAATTATTGGAAACCTTATTCACCGCGGAGGAACACAATATAAAAACAATTGATAATTGGCTACGGACTTATTTGATGTGAAGGTCCTGCCCCAGTCGGGCAGCTCCAAATTTGAACGGGAAACCCGTTATGCCCTACCTCTCCTACCCGGTGGGATGTTCAAGTGAGGATACCAGTGGCTTCGGTCTGCCTACCAGGCTGGCCAGTAGACGTGTTATACAGTTAGGAGTGGTTAGAGTAGCTGCCTGCAACACAAAGATTGCTGATTCGAATCCCGACTATACCAATGTGTATTTAAACTTGAGTAGAGTGGTTAGTACACTAGTAGCTTTACGGAGAAGGGAAACATCGAAAGGAACTTTGCACACGTTTAATAAGAAATTAAATTACGTAGGTATGTGGTGATGCTTGGGAAACGGCCATAATCTCGACATCTCTTATGTTGGCACCTAAAAAAATATATCCCTCCGGCGAAGAGTGGATACTCCCTCCGAAGGGTTAGGCAGAGGTGTGTACTACCTTACCCTACGGAGACGCATGTGGGAGGCGTGAAAACGATTACTTAACAACTTAGGTTAAGAGAGGTAGGGCATAACGGGTTTCCGTTCGAATTTGGAGCTGCCCGACTGGATCAGGAGGAGCGTAAATAGGCTGCGCTAACCTTTTTCCATCCGTGTTCCGTATGCTTGTTTGCCACTCCTGTTGTATAAAAAAAATAATCAAATTCCCCATTTTTGGTTCAATATTTTTACGCAATGCTCTTTTTCATTCGGTCATTCGCTTTCACGTAATCGAGTTAAAGGTTGACATAGATCAAAGGGGTCTTAAATGCTCTCCGTGTGCGAACAAATGAAGAATGAAGAATGAATGAAGAATGAGGTGAAATAGGATATAGATTTTATAAACAGCTGGTTCCACTATTCTCCGCTTTTAAAATCTACATGAGATTGGATTAGTCACACCACGAGCTTTACGGTGAAGGAAAACATCGAGAGGAAAGCTACATACGTCTGAGAAGCAATTCAAAGGCGTATGTAAAGCAAAGGAAGGCGTGAGGATATATATACATACATATGTATATTTTATCTATAAGTAAAAACATTTTAATCATACAACTGTAAAAAATAAAAAAATAATAATATAATAACTAAAAAATATTCTTAAAAGGAGTCCCTTTAGGCAGGGTTCCGAAGATACTGGCAGCGTTCCCCCTTTGAATGGCTAGGCTAATTCTTTGTCCGAGGTAGCTGCCAGCTCTTCGGTCTCCTGTGATGTCCACCAACCTTTTTGCTATTTCTGTAAATAGCTTTGTGGCACTAGGACCCCACGGACCAAGGGTCTCGACACTGAATGGGACAAAATCATATTCGGAGCCTAGACCCCTGTTTTTGCATACTTTAGCCTTTTCAGCCGCTTCACAGGCCGCACTGTCTTATGTAAATACTTAAGTAATTTTATGAATAAGATATATACTGCATACGTCTGAGAAGAAATTCAAAGGCGTATGTATAGTCGAGTAACGGCGATGGACTCGCCATCTGTCACGTTGGCACCTAATATACCTCTGGCGGAAAGTGGGTGTGTGGGTATTACCTATACACCTCTGCCTACCCCTTCGGGGACCCTTGTGGGAAGGCGTGAGGATATATTATATTATTATTATTATATGAATAAGATGTAGCTCTTTAATAAAACGTCTGCTACACAAAATATTTCGCGTTTGTTGGGGTAAATTGACGGGAGTAAATTTATGCTTTTATTTTTGCAGTCGTTCGGGGGTTATTGGCTTTTATTGTGGGAAGGGTCTGTCACCAGTCAAGCCCACTGTTAAGTGTACAGCTATTTCCATTAGTACCCAAAGAGAATATATAACAGGCGACTAGTCGCTTGCAACGCAAATTCGAATCGAAAAGTGTGTGTGTGTGTGTCCTATATACCTACACGTATTCTCAGAAAATGACGATGAAATAAAACAAGTAGCCGATATTTTTATTACGTCAATCGTTCTTCAATCATTCTCTCAACACGGCCAAACCATCTCAGCATACCTTTCAAAATGTTTGTCACTACATATTTTTTCTTTCTTTAAAATGAACTTAAAAAATGGTTCCGTGAAAACAGTTTACTATTCTAGGGGTTTACTATTCTGCAAAGGACTATTTAATGAAAACTAAAAAAGGTGGATTTTTAAATTGTTATTTCTATTAAAAATATGGAAATTAAATGTTTTAAAGCAATGTAGTTGTAGGTAGTAACTTACCTACGAAAACATTCGCATGCCGATATTGTGGCCGAACGCGTGAATCGATCACTTTGTATGTTACAGTATACATTGTAATCTTTGCTATATACATTTATGAAGCATATTATGAAACTGTTCGGGCGAATAAATTATTTTATTCCATGAAAAGATTCTAAAGATTGGTTTCATTATCTGCGAAAATTTTCCTTTAATTTTATTCTGGTGGCAATGCCGCGGGCGCAGAAATAATTAGATTGGTCATCTACTTCCGCTTGGCCTTAATACTCGAGGGCGGACTGATAATTCCGTAATGCGAAGGAAACACATGTATTTTCTAATGCCTAGTGCCCTTTTATGTACAGTGGAAAGCCTACTAAAATATAATAAACTGTTGGTCCCGCCCGGCTTCGACCGGATGAAAAAGTAAAACTTCCTGAAACACGATCGCAGCGCCACCTATCGGGTCTAATTGTGAATCAAAGTCATTCTCGAATACACCTGAAGACATACGGAAAATTTCTTTAAAATTGGTCTAGCCGTTTAATATTCTATAAAGGACATACAGACAAACATTCATTTTTATATATAAAGATACTAGATTCTTCCGGCGGCTTCGCCCGCGTGGAGTTCGAAAAAGTAGCTTATGTATTTTTGGGGATCAAAATGTAGCTATGTCCTAATCCTAGATATAAGCCATCACCATTTCAACTTACAGCCAAATCGGTACAGCCATTTTGCCGTGAAAGAGCAACAATCAAACTTTTACCTTTATAATCATGTAAACAAACTATTTACCACTAATAATAAAGACGAAAATTGTAAAATTTGGAAAGTGAGGAAAATAATAGAATCTCATTATGTATTACAATTTAATTGCAATTTTATTCAATTCCAACCCAATTATATTATAAGTAAATTATATTGACCTTAACATCGACAGTTAGCCTTTGGAATCGAACTTGCAATGCTTGCGTCACAGACGACTACTCAAACCAATCGGCTACCATCGTTCTACAACTAATATGCGTTATCGTCTAATGAACTTGACGTGGATAGGGTCTGCAGGGCGCAGCAGCATGTCAGCGATGAGGGTAGGCCTGCCCTGCTGGAGCGGTGCCACCATGAAGTTCCGACTCACTTCGCTCAATAAACACTTCATCTCTATCATTGCAAAGCGCTGACCTGAAAAAAATATACTTTACAATCTCCGCGACATGCAGATTAGAAAAACTCTCGAACGCAGGATAGAAGAGTATTTTCAACAATACTTACTCTAGGCCAGGTCAAGCGTACCCTAAGCCGAAGAGCATGTATGAAGAGAATAATTAAAGTGGACGAAGCGAAAGAAGTATGTAAGGATCGTAGCAAGAGGAAAGAAGTGGTATCTGCCTACCCCTACGGGGAAGAGGCGTGATTATATGTATGTATGTGTACTTACTTCCTCTACTCAGTGTCAGAATCAGAAAAGTATTTAAGTCTAGAGAGATCTGGCGCTCTAATTTCACTGTCGTGATACAGTTATTAGTCACACTACGAGCTTAACGGTGAAGGAACGCAGGAAACCTGCATACGTTTGAGAAGCAATTCAAAGGCGTATGTATAGTCGTGCTGGAGTAACAGCGATGGACTCGCCATATAACACGTTGGCACCTAAATATATCTTCTACGGAAAGTGAGTGCGTAGTTACTCACTATACATTACTACATATACATTTTATATATCACTAGAATATGCCCGCGGCTTCGCCCGCGTGGAGTTCGAAAAAGTAGCTTGTGTATTTTCCTGCTAGAATCGGTTCAGCCGATATGCCTTTAAAGACGTGAAAGAAATGCCATCATACTTTATAATATTAGAACTTAATTAGAATTTTCGGGATTAAAAAAAAACAAAGCAAGTAGCCTAAATGTCCTATTCCTATATAAGCTATCACCATTTCAACTTTCAGCCAAATCGGTTCAGCCGTTTGGCCGTGAAAGAACCGCAAACATCCAAACTTACAAACTTACACATTTATAATAATAATAAGATAAGATACGCTTTATGATTATTTAAAAAAAAATATGATTATTCATCACATCAATTCAGCGAGTGGAACAAAGAGATAACATATTCAGATAAATCAAATCGGAGAATGACATTTCAGTAGAAAACTAATGTAATAAATATTACTGTGCGACAATACGCATACAACTAAAGTATGATATCCTGGAATTGATATTTCTCTCAGAACAATTCTCAGAAACGTGAAACAATTCTCATAAAGCAATGCTTTCACACACTTACTTTGTTTTATTACAAAATATTTTCAAGTAAAAATCTTTTTGACGAATATTAAACTGTAACTTCGTTTCGCCTGCTCTGTTTAAATACAATTTATGAATACAAAACGCTATGTTAAGCGTTCTTTAACGCCAAAATAAGGGCTTGGGTGTAATATTCGGTAAACTAAAAGTATTAATGAGTTTAAAGCTAACTATTTATGACGAAGCCAGGGTTAATTCTTCGGTTATGCTTCAGAATGTCTAACAAATTAGTTTTTTTTGACGAAGTTGAACCAACAAGCGCTCTGTTAAAAAATGTACAATTGTTTATGTCATAGATAACTTATTCACATACGTGTGCACAGTTCGATACGTGAGCTTGAGTAACGACGATGGACTCGCCATCTGTGACGTTGGCACCTAATTACCTACACCTTATTGTGGGTGCTACGTATACGTGGGGTATTAGCATCCACTTTTCGCCGGGCTAGGTTTGGGGACCCTTATGTCAATAATAATATCCTCACGCCATCTCACAAGGGTCCCCGAGGAGGTAGGCAGAGGTGTATAGGTAGTACCTACTATATATCTCCGGCCGAAAGAGGGTGCAGTTACAACTCTGTAACTGCCTGCCATGAATAAAAAATATCTAGTCTATACTAATATTATAAAGTGGAAAGATTTGTATGTATGTTTGTAAGGAATTGACACAAAAAGTACTGGACCGATTTGAACAATTCTTTCACCATTGGAAAGCTACATTCAACCTTAGTGACATAGACTATATATCTTTTATAAAAAAAATATGTCCACCCGTGCGAAGCCGGGACGGGCCGCTAGTTTAAATAAGTAGTGAAGTTCCCACCTATACAGTTCCTTGGACCTGCGCTGAACGGTACATACGCATACGGATGCCTCTCTCCCCCCCCAAGCTCCCCCAAGAAGCGGTCGGGTCTGAACACTTCAGGCGCAGGGTACAGATCCTCGCGGTGATGGAGGTCGTAGATGTGCACTGCTACTTCTGAACCCTTCTTCACAAATAGATCATCTGGAAAGTTTGTATAAATAAGGACCTGTAGTTATTTATTATCTGGTCCTTTCTAACCACTTACCTTCAGACATAGAGTTTGTGACTCTTGTTATATAATAGGGTAGGCAGAGGTAACAACACTTTTTGTGGTAACTTAATCAATTACGGAAGTATATTTAGGTGCCATCTGATGTTAGCACCTAAATGATGGTGGCGAGTCCATCGCCATTTCTCAAGCATGTCAGTTTCCTCTCGATGTTTTCCTTCGCCGTAAAGCTCGTAGTGACTAACCACTGAACTTAAGTTCAGAAAAACCCATTGGTGCAGACGAGATTCAAACTTGCAATATTTGTGTTGCAGGCGACTGTTGCAACCACTCGGCCACCAGATCCATAATCCTATATTCGTGTTAAGTATACAATGTTTCCGTACCTAGCATGAAGTCTTCGGTTATCTCCCTGGCGATGAACGGCACGCTAGGGTACAACCTGAGGGTCTCCTTGATCACAGCCTCCAAGTACTTCATCTCGGCGAAGTCAGCCATCGTCGGAGGGCGCGCTGAATCACCAAATATTGACCGGCATTCCTCAAACACTTTATTCTGGAATATATTATATTATTATTATGATTTGTCACACCACGAGCTTTACGGTGAAGGAAAACATCGAGAGGAAACCTGCATAAGTCTGAGAAGAAATTCAAAGGCGTATGTATAGTCGTGCTTGAGTAACGGCGATGGACTAGCCATCTAAAATTTGATTAGTTATATTTACTAAAAAATGTATATCGATACTTACTTATTTTTCATTTGTGTTTAATTGTTTTAAAATATGGCATTGTAGTTGCAGTTAGAAAGTAGTTAAAAACTCGGGAAACATTCACATGCACCTCCTCATTTCCCTCCTATGGAGGTCCCCGTAAGGGTAGGCAAAGATGTCTTGACACACGTGTCAATGTGACAGACAGCGAGTTAGTCACCGTTTCTGATTCACGACTATTCTATTTTTAAATCTTATATCACTATGACTGTAGTCATAATTTATTGTGTTACCTTGTTAATAATATAAGATATACAAAAAAAAACTTACCTGAACATCGTCGTGGTCAGCCATTAGCATTAAACAATACGCAAGCGCCATGGCGGTGGTATCGTGACCCTGAAAATATGACGAATGTACTGATAGTACCACTTAAACATAATCTATAATATACATACATATGTATTTTTTAAAATTAATTAAAAATTTTGCACCGTTTGAGCTAAAACTTTAACAAAATCAAAATATTTTAGTTCACTCAGATGGGCTAAATCGTCGAATAAGGTGCACGGTTCGGGTCGGTCGTTTCCATGGAGAAGAACCGGCAAGACTCTATGCTTACTACTCAAGAACTCCATACTTACTCTTTTCAAATCATTTGGTACACAAAAACTATTAGAAAATAAAAATAGATTTGGTGGAAAGTGGGTGAGTTGGGGACCCTTGTGGGACGGCGTGAGGATATATTATAATTAATACTATTCCCGGCGAGACAGCAGTAAATTTTGAATTAAAATTTATAAAGAAGAGGAGATTAAATTTTTTTTAATTATACTAGTTTTGAATTTAAGTACAGCCAGTCATATCATAGTATGTCATATGCTAGTTTGGCCTAAAAAGTTTTCCGTGAGTTCTGAAAATGGATAACCTTGATTGAAATTGAAATTTTGATGTGCCCTTTTCAAATTTCAACTTTGCCACATCGTACCCTTGCGACTGGCGTCGCCATATTGAAAAAAATGCGTCTAACAGAATACAATATGTACATTAGATTTGCTGATAAGATATCATTTCACAGATGTGAATAAGCGCAAATTGGCGCGTCTGAACTCAAAAGCATCCATTAACGCAAAACTAATATTGTCTTGACGGTAACCTTTGATCTCTGATTCAGTCAGTATTCGGAGTCTTTGGTGAAAAACAAACAAGGCAGATTGGATGTTTTCCTATGCCTCGTAAATTGTAGTATCGTGGTGTTAATTGTGTAATTTTCTTGTCACATTGTTCAGTAACATTCCATTGAGCGGTCGATTTATAGGGTGGTTGAAATCGATACCTTAATAAGTGCTAATTTAATAGCATATATTACCACTGACTCAGTTAAATGGCTATTAAATATTGTGATATCGCGAATATTAATTAATTATCATTATATCATCACGCTGGGTCCTTAACAGGGTAGGCAGAGACTGTAGAACGCCAGTTCTCTCTAGACTTACATACCTCATTCGCTTCGCCCACATTCATCAGTCTCTTCATACATGCTCGTCGGTTTCGAGTACTCTTGACGTTCCCGTCCTTGAGCGTCCGATCGATTTGATAGAGGTAGTTGGAACGTGGTCTTCCTCTGCCTCTTCTTGCACACACTTTTGTTTTGTATATCTGTTTCGTCAATCTTTCTTGACTCATCCTCCAGTAATGAGGATGATGATACATTTTTAATTACTTATACAAAGATGAATGACTTTAAAATGTATTCATCCAAAAAACTAGTATCCGCATTATTATTAATAGCTTTAAAAAAAGTTCAGAATTCATGACCTCACCTCAAACATGAACGTGCTGACTTCCTCTTTGATCCCATCCAAGTCTATTTCACCATTATCCTGAGCTTCCAGCAGCAGGTCCAGCATGGCCAACCTTTTCTTTATGCCTATCCCTTCACCATCTACTTCAAACGCCCGTGAGATCTCCATCTTGTCTTTCTGCGTTCTCTTCTGCCTCCTCTCTGCGATCACGCTATCGGTAAATGCAAGGACAACATCTAGGCATTTCTGGAACTTTCTGCCGACTGGGTGGTGTCTGAAGAGGAACTCATTGTGTAGCCATACTCTCGTCAGGCGACCCAAAAGTAAGCCGCTCATTTCGTTGATGCTGTTCTTATAGCTTTTCGCGGCTGATGACTTGTCTCTGTCTAGTTGAGTGCCCATCGCTGTTTCTGCGGTTGGATATTAAAAAGTATTAGGTGTTCTTTACAAGCACAATTACAACGACCATGAGGTAAGGGAAAAAATAAAAACAATAGACATGGCAGTTGGTTCGATTAGTCGCATTCAACGCAGAAAATGCAAGTATTTTTTTTACTGAGGTACAACAATTAAATTTGGGACAATTCCATACAAATTGACGTAGTCCTAAATTAAGCAAAGCTTGTGTTATGGTAACTAGACAACGATATATACACAGATTCCTCCGAGACTAAGGTACAAATACTCGTGTTCATTATAAAAATATCTGCTCTTAGCGAGAATCAAACCAGCGACATCAGTCATGAGCTCCAACCACTAGACCAGACGGGAGCCTAGCTACGTAATTAATAACACCACGAGCGTTATGGTGAAAGAAAACATCGAGAGGAAACCTACTTACGTTTAAGAAGAGAGTCAGAGGCCTCTCTATAGACGTAATTGAGAAACGGCCACGGACGTCAATTGTCACTTTCTTGTCCCTCTCTCAGAACCCTTAAGTTATTATATATCCTCACGCCTTCCCACAATGGTCCCCGAAGGGGTAGGCAGAGGTGTATAGGTAATACCCACACACCCACTTTCCGTCAGAGGTATATTAGGTGCCAACGTGACAGATGGCGAGTCCATCGCCGTTACTCAAGCACGACTATTACATACGCCTTTTGAATTTCTTCTCAGACGTATGCAGGTTTCCTCTCGATTTTATCCTTCACCGTAAAGCTCGTGGTGTGACTAATCACTGTACTTAAGTTCAGAAAAACTCATTGGTACAGTCGGGATTCGAACTTGCGACCTTTGCGTCGCAGGCAACTGCTCGAACCACTCGGCCACCTCGGCTCTTAATTAATTACAACTTACCACAAATAGTGTTAAGAGTATAATCGCTAATGGTCGCAATTAGATCCACGTCGATCTCTTTGTGTTTCTTCAGTTCGGTGATCAAGTGTCGGCACTTTTCTTCCATGATCACTGTGAAATTCTTCAGGATATTGAAATGGAAGGTCGGAGTCAGAATCTTGCGCCGTCTGTGCCATTTGGAACCTAAAGGCAAAAATAAAAACTTACTTTCATCCTCCGTTGAATTTAATTTATATTTCGAATGTCTGGCAATAGAGCCGTGGTTCGAGAGGTTGCCTGCAGCACAAAAACTAAGTTCGAATCCTGTTCTGTACTTGTACTGAAAATAGTTAGCATAGATAATAGTAGCAAACATCGATACAAAACCCTTACATTTAGGAAGAAATTAAATGACGTGTGTTTAGTCGTGCACAGTTGCATCGCACGTTGACACCTAAAATATTAATCTTACTTTACTCTTACTCTTAATTTTTTTAAGATACCTTTCTCTGGATGCCGTCCTAACAGACCACGAGCAATTTAAGCCCTGGATTTGAAATTTCAATCGTTATAATAAAGGTGTTTAAGTTACCTGAACTCAGCAACAGGCCAGTTCCAAACCAGGGCTCCAAAAACGTGTAAGGCTTGCTTTTCTTTATATTTTTCGAATGCCCCAATACTATCTGAAAAAGGTGCATACAGATCTGTACATATAATATAAACGAAAGTATGACAGGCGGGCTGGAACATATCTCGCTCAGAGACTCAGCATTGCTTTCCAGCGTGGCAATACTGCTAGTCTTCTTGGCACGTTGCCGCGGGATAACGATTGGGGTTAAATATTGTATCTATAAATCCATAGTTAGTTATACAACTTTCTTTTGTAAATATAGTTGCTGTTATTGTAAACTTGAAAAATTATGAATGTGAAAGTTGGTGATGATTTTCGGGACTCAATAACACCAGTACGGTCACTGGCGGAGGAGGGAAGTCTACCAATAAAATCAATTGTTACGAGAGTGTTCCCGCGTTTCCTCACCTCAACATCTTTAGGATTGCTTATGTTCAAGATCCGCCTGCCAATGATCTTCACCACGTAGCGCTCGCCATATTCCTTATTGAAGAGACGAAGCTTCGAGAACAAAGAACCTAGAAATATTTTTGTTGTATTGTTATTATTAATCAATTTATTTCAGGCAACACAATAAAAGTACACATTCAAATATAGGGCCCATAAATATATACCTTAACCAAACATACATACAAACTTTATTACAATATATACCTTAAAGACTAACTATATACATATATAATAAATATCCTTAGGGTTTTCCGCTCTTGCGCGCATCCCTATAACGCCGGTACACGATTCCTGCAGGCCTGAAATCGGATTGGAAGAACATGTCACGACGCTTTGCAGGCACCTTGAGGACGTACGATTTGAAATTCTAAAAAAATTATACTACAAAGGTGACAAGCAATGGGGCCTGAAGTTAAGCGGTTACCATATAGGCAGTGTCAAATGTGAGTGGTCGCGCGTTGCCAATCTTTAATGTGGAATTACTAGCAATAGGTGGCAATAATTAATTAAAGCTAATAATCTATCTAGAGACTGATGAATGTAGACGAAGCGAAAGAGATATGTAAGTCTAGAGAGAACTGTCGCTCTATACTCTCTGCCTACCCCGTAGGGACCCGGCGTGATGATGATAATTGTGTCTATGCCAAATTGCTTCCAGTTCTATTCAGCCGTTCGGGTGTGATTGAGCAACAATATTAATATGGTTTCCAATAATAAGCTCCTTGGGGAGAGTGGAGAATTGTTATATTGTGTTGCCAGCAGAGTAATTAGTCCTATTATGATAGCAACATAGTATAGCTCTCCGAACATAGAAAGCCAACGCGCAAGTGATATTTCGGTATCGTGAGCGTAAATAGACTACGGTAACCGCTTCCCATCAGGTGGGCCGTATGCTTGTTATTCACTCTTGTGGTAAAAATAAAACATAATCTTATGCTATTTTAATAATAGTAGGATTTAAAAGGGATGGGATCAAAGCGGGGACCGAACTAATTAATAGAATTCTGCGAAAAGGGCCAGGATAAGCTGCACGAACTAATTGGTAGCCGAGTGGTTCGAATAGTCGCCTGTAACGCAATTACTGCAAGTTCGAATTTTCGTTTTTTCTCAACTAAGTAGTTACACCATGAGCTTTACGAGAAAAACTTCAAGTGGAAACCTGTACGTTTGAGAAGAAATTCAAATATGTATGTAGTTGTGCTGGGAACGGCTATCGACTCGCCATCACTCACGGAGCCTTCCCACAAGGGTCCCCGAAGGGGTAGGCAGAGGTGTAAAGGTAGTACACACACACCACTTTCCACCTGAGATATATTTAAGGTGCCAACGTGACAGATGGCTAGTCAAGCACGAACATACATACGCCTTTGAATTTCTAATAATGCCTTGGGACAATTAAATACAAATTGACCTAGTCCCGAATTAAGTTCAGCTTTACTATAGGTACTAGAAGGGCGTTTGTATATCTTGATATTGTTTACTTACGAGGAGTGGCCCCCACATACTCCAGGGCATTTCCAATGAAGAATTTCTTGGGTGGTCCTGGCAATCGATCGAGCGTATTTTCTTCCTGTGCCAGAGCCGCTACAATCTTACTCAGGATGAAGAGTATACTTGCTGATATAAATACTATCCAGAACATTGTAAAGTGTTTCTTGACTTTAGAAAACCCTGGTTTTAATGGAAGAAAAAGTAGATATATTCAGTGCACTCGACACTGGCGAGCATTGGTGAAGAGACAGATGAGAAGATGACACGCAAGAGATCTGTAAATCTAGAGAGAACCGCGCTATACTATTTCTGCCTAGCCCGTCAGGGACTCGGTTTGATGATGTCTGTATATTTATTTATTTAAAAACACACAAACAGTATACACATTAAAGCTTATTATTAAAAGAATAACAATTTATATCAGATGTGTACACTTATGAAAGGCGTGTTCATAATTCTCATAGTAGTTGTGCCATTAGGCAGTTACGGTATGCAAATACAACTACAATTGATGAAGAAGTCAATGAGGAACCATAGTAAAAAATATATTATACAATGTATTTATTATCTATCTTGCAAATGATTCCAGAATCTTACGTCTGAATAAGGGTAACTTGTCGTGAAATATGTCCAAATGTTCTATAGTAGCATTCAGTCTATTGTATTCAATGCACATTCTAACGACTGGAGAAATAAGACCAACATTAGTTCTCGAGGTTGGAGTGTGGAAAACTCTAGTGATAGCCATGCGAGAAACGATGCGGGGAACGGTGAGGGCCATACGAAGAAGAATATCGTCAATGCAGCAGTCATTAATACGACGTTCGCGTAATGTATTCATATTGAAGAAATCTAGGCGTTGGTCATAACTATAATATTACTATATTTATAAACAAGAATCTCTTTGTACCGTAACCGCTTTTCTAAAGTTATTGTTAATTAAAGACTGAATGTAGTTTATTTTATTTACACAGTAATGTCTTAAATTATAAATATATATCGGCATATCCGTAATATCCTTAGGTGGGTGAGAGATCAGGTAATCTCGGAAATAAAATATGATTACACCTTAAGATAGTTTTTGAATTATTACGCAATCAATCAAACATTGGAAACACTTAATTAATGTAGGATTTAAGCAGATTCAAATTATAATGTCGGCGATCCGTCGATGACGTTTAACCGCCATGACGTCCCTTTCTTCCAAAAGTACACCACAAGATGGCTGCCAAGATGGCCGACAGATCACTCCAATTCAGAAATCATCAAATCAATCTCGATCGGTGGCGCCGCCGACATAATCAAGAGCGAATTAGGGTGAGCTTGGTCCGACCGAGCATGAAGCTACGAGTAAAGCACTGAATTCATCATCAGTGCTTAATTCGGGTTGGAAACGTAGCGCAGAAATAGCGAGCAGAAACGTAATTTCTCTGCGGTAGTCAAATCATTGTAAATGTTTTTCTTTCGTTGTTTATTTTTGCGTATGTTTTTAAATGAAATAAATGTTCTATTGTAAACAGCCGCCAGACTAGATTAAAAAACCTTATTGCTCCAGACTCAGACACCCTTGTATAAAGCTTAACTTATATTTTCGCTCGAATTACAATAACAAAATCAACAGTCTACAAGTCTAATACAAATTGTATTTGTATTTATATATATATATATATATATATATATATATATATATATATATATATATATATATATATATATATATATTATATATCTTTAAAGTTATAAATAAACAATCAGTCAGGCAGTATGACTTTGTCTTATAATTTAGAGAAGAGATATTTAAAAGGTGACAAAATTATCATCAATTAATTTTAGGAACAACAATTTATATCAAATCCATCGAATAGCTCGAGGATATGAAAAACACGGAGCACTCTAAGCTAGAGTCAACTAAGTGGTCTACACTAATAGGAATATTTATAATAATAACTTATGATTTTCTTAGCGACTCGCCCCGGTTTCGCTCGGGTTTTATTATATACTAGCTGTCCCGTTGGTCAACTATTGCTTCCCCTGTGGAGGCAATAGTTGAAAAACGTGTTTTGTTTTTAAGTTGAGTTTTATAAAATCCTTTCTTAGCTGACCTCTACACCGAGTAAGGAATACTCCTACCAAATTTCAACTCAATCGGCCTTATAGTTCCTGAGATTGCGTGATGAGTGAGTATAATACATTACATTTTTTTTTTGCTATATATCTCAAAGGGAATGAATTATTATATCTTTTGGTAGAAACCAGATATCTACCTTTACGGAGAGTTCAGAAGAGGTGTATTAACAACTCTTAACCGTAGGTACATTTAGCTGTCATCGTGACACTACTACGCTGTATTTCAAACACGATATTATAACTAAGCTTTTTGTAATTTACTTACTTACAATTTAATTTGTAGGTAAAATTTAACAATTAGAGCATACTTCGATGGCTAAGTAATGAAATGATACAGAAAATATCTCCAAAGCAAACTAATTCGTTAAAATGGTTAGTTACATTGAAAAACTTTTATAGTAATTCCATTAGGTACCGTAAGTAAGCATAAGAATTAAAATTCGAAATGCCAAGTTTCTGTATTGTACTTACTAAGGCTATATCTATATATAATGTAAATAACATTTCTCTGTCGGTAAGTGGGTGTGTGGATACTACCTATACACCTCTGCCTACCCCTTCGAGAAGGGTTAAGTTTCCCAATTGGACCCGATAGGTGGAGCTAATGGGTCCGTGGCTTTTATTTTTTCACCCAAGTGAAAGTGTTCTAGTAAAAAATTAAAACATTCCGACTGCAATAGAGCTTATAAGTTGGCTTAAGTAAACATAGTGCAATGAGAAGAGCGAAACATGATTGCGAAGGAAAGCATAATTTAATAAAAACACCACTTTTACACATATTTGACAACAGTCTGGTCTAGTGGTTAGAGCTCCTGACTAAAGTGATGAGCACTAAAGTGCCTGCCTAGAGGCCTAGGTCTCGCCATTGCCCGGTTAAATAGCAAAAGTTTCCGTAACCCACGCTACGAGAGAGAATACTAAAAAAAAAGAAGACGCGCCCCACTATTCTTCCTCATAGTTTATAGTGTAAGTGTGCAACCTTCCACTAATGTTTGAGTATTATCAGTACACCCTGATTACCTGTGAGTGCACACGCACACTACAATTAATTGACTCGGGTGATACTCCCCGCATCCCGCGACCCTCTCCACTACAAATTGGTGGGGCGCATCTTTGTGGATGGCACTATCTGTACCGCCGCGAGCTGAAGCTTTGGCCGCAGCTGACTCCGGTGGCTGGGTTTTCCAACGTAGGCTATTTACACTCACGATACAGCAGTATCACTTGCGCATTGCCACTCTGTGTTCGGAGAGTCATGCGGTCTTGGCAGCATAATGGGACTAATCACTCTGCTGCCAACACAATATAACAATCATCTCCCCTCCCCAAGGAGCTCATACTGTGAACCTTATTCATCGCACAGGATCACAACACAAGAAATTGTGTTATTTAGCTACGGACTTCTATAAGGTAATAATTAAATGCTTTTAATCATATCCGCCTTATAGAATTAAGGATTTAATTAACAGCAAGCTAAATATAACAACAATAAATCAAAATCATCTTTTATTTATTATCAACTAATCTGTACTCGGTGTCAAAGCCCAAAACATGATAATACAGAAATAATTATACCTTGGGACAATTCCACACAAATTGACCTAGTTCCAAAGTAATAAAATTTTGTACTATGATAACCAGACAACAACATACTTACATGCCTATATTTACATTGATATACCATCCTACATAAACACATGTATGAGAAGACTGATGAATGTGGACGAAGCGAAAGATGCATGCAAGTCTATAGAGAACTGGCGCTCTATTCCCTCTACCCTCTGCGTTATCTTATCTATATTTATATTATTACTAGCTGTCCCCGCGACTTCGTCGGCGTGACTTTTTTATCTTTGGTAAAAAAAAAATCTATTAAAAGTATCCTATGTTACTTCTAATACCTCCAAGAATATGTGTACAAAGTTTCATGATGATTGGTTAAGTAGGTTTGACGTGAAAGCGTAACTAACAAACTTACATTCATATTTATAATATTAGTAAGAATACATTATTAATTATATATATATATACATGTATATCTGTTTCGTCAATCTTTCTTCACTCATCCTTTCTATGTGTACATGTATATATATATATATATATATATATATATATATATATATATACATGTATATATATATATAATTAATAATGTATTCTTACTAATATTATAAATATGAATGTAAGTTTGTTAGTTACGCTTTCACGTCAAACCTACTATATACATATATACAGATATACAAAGCAAAAGTGTGTGCAAGAAGAGGCAGAGGAAGGCCACGTTCCAACTACCTGGATCAAATAGATCGGACTCTCAAGGACGGGAACGTTAAGAGTACTTGAAACCGACGAGCATGTATGAAGAGACTGATGAATGAGGACGAAGCGAAAGAGGTATGTAAGTCTAGAGAGAACTGGCGCTCTATACTCTCTGCCTACCCCGTTAGGGACTTGGCGTGATGATATGTATGTATGTATATATATATATATTATGGCTTGACGTTTATGTATGTATGTACATAAATATATAGGTCTTTCAAGATGTATGAAACAAATACTCTATCACTCAAATATCTGCCCTCTGCAGGAATCGAACCCGCAACCTCAAGTTTGACAGACAGGAGAGAAGACGGATGGAGAGACAATACAGAGAGATATGAGTGAAGGTAGTCGGCCAGAATCTGAAGAATTTAAAGGATTAGAAGCCCTCGAAAAAGTCTTCCCCCACCCCTCATTTGGAAGAAGAAGAGAATAAGAGATGTATTTATGGTTTAAAGGTATTTATAGCTTTACAGACGTATCTCATACCCAATGAAATGGTGGCAAGTGGTCGAGTCTGCAACGTTAATGTTGCAAGCTCTAATCCCGACTATACCAATGAGTTTATCGCGAATTTAAGTACAGTGATTTATCACCCCACGAGCTTTACAGTGAAGGAAAACATAGAGGAGAAACGTGCATACGTTTTAAAAGAAATTCAAAGAAATAGGTATAGTCGTGCTTGAAAAATATCGACGGATTCGCCATTTGTCATGATGACACCTAAATATATCTCCGGCAATAGAGATGATTTGTTACCCTTGAGGGTGCTACTATCCTTAAGATATATATAATATAAAAATAGCCGTGGTGGCCGAGTAGTTCGAGTAATTGCCTGTGACACAAAGATCGCAAGTTCGAATCCGGACTGTACCAATTAGTTTTTCTGAAATTAAGTACAGTGATTAGTCACACCACGAGCTTTACGGTGAAGGAAAACATCGGGAAGAAACCTGCATACGTCTGAGAAGCCATTCAAAGACGTATGTATAGTAGTTTTTTTTTATTTCATACAATTTTATGTTGAATTAACATCCGACATTCAATATAAATTATAATCGGAAACACCGGCGACATAATGTTCCAATGATTCAGTTAGTTAGTTATTCAATAGTTTGTGTAACGGCGATGGACTCGCCAACTGTCACGCTGGTGCCTGAAATATATCTCTAGCGGAAAGTGGGTGTGTGGATACTCAACAACTTTGAATCTTACACGAGTCTCCTAAGTTTGGGCAGAATGTTTTAAAAGCCGCCCTTGACAACATTTTAACTTTTTAATAATTTTGCATTAAAATTGAGCTGAGAGGCTGTCCAGTTATCTTTAAATATATATAAACAAAATCGACCAGATTTTGTTTACAGTTAAACGCGCTAGTCTCCGGACCGATTTGACATTTTCTCTGCATTAGATAGGCCGTTTTTATGCTATTGTTAAATCATGAGTATTTAATCCGATTTGCGGTAAGATACTTATGTATGTATTTTTACGGCTTCTCACAAGGGTCCCCAAAGAGGTAGGCAGAGGTGTTATTAGTACCTTTGGAACCGCGCTGTATGAGACCTTTGTGATTCGAACGTATGGGGATGAATTTCCCGTCGATGGCGAGGAATTTCCCGTCGATGGCGAGATGCAAGATGGTAGAAAGTGGAAGTGGGCATCGTGTCAAACAATTCTTCAGAACACTCCGTCATGCAAGCGGTAGAAAACACACACAGGGAGGCAAAGGCAAAGTCTCACCTCAGACTTAATGGTTCTAACCCGCTTGTGAGCTTGGGATCGTCGGCAATCCTAGCGCGTTTCTAAGCCGCATCAAAAGGCCTGGTATGGAGATGAAACCAAAGAAAAATTTAATTTTAACCAAGTTTTATAATGAACTAGCGACCCGCCCCGGCTTCGCACAGGTGCAATCTAATAAAAATTATTGTGATGTAATGAACTGTGGGTTAGAGATTTAGAGATAAATATATACCAATGCAGACTTTTTATCGATCTTTTTCAAATATACAAACTCCGTGGTACATTCATTTGATCCATCGTAAGGTTTAGCGCTTTAGCCAGCGTTTGCCATTTAAGCGCACAAAAATATGTTTGCTACGACATCACATTACAAATCTTTGAAGTTTTCTCTCCAACCACTTTATCTACATATTACTGAAAACTGCATTATAATCCGTTGAGTAGATTAGAAGATCTAAGCGAACAGACAGCGGAAGCGACTTCATTTTATACTATGTAATGTAAAGATTTCAAACACCATAAGCAAATAATATATTCAACGTTGGCACGTTAAATATATCTCTGGCGGAGTGTGGGTGTGTGGGTACAACCTAGAAACCTCTGCCTGCCCCTTCGGGGACATTTGTGGTAAGGCGTGAGGATATATTATTAAATAGGTCTGCAAATTTATAAATTACCGGCTCTATGTTCTCTGCATACTACACTACGTGGGAACTCGGCGTGATGTCTGTATAAATAAAGGGTAAATTAAATTTGGTACGCTTATTTTATACTAGCTATGCCCCATGGCTTGGCACGCATTATGGAGAGTGCCATCCATGAAGACGCGCCCCACTAATTTCTAGTCGATGTGGTCGCGGGATGCGGGGAGTATGACCCGAGTCTATTAATTGTAGCGTGCGTGTGCCCTCATAGGTGTATACCGATAATACTCAAACATTAGTGGAAGATTGCACATTCACACTATGAAATATTGGGAAGAATAGTAGGGCGCGTTTTCGTGGATGGCACTATCTATACATATGATGTCGATGTATATAGCTCCTCAATAAACGAACTATTGCATTCAAATGGCATTGGTAGTTCCTAAGAATAGCGCACTTATAAAACTATCACTTTAGTACGTAAACAATTTGCTCGCTTACTGTCACAACACTTGATAACACAACAACCGCAGACGAAGTAGAGTATGCTAACGCATACAATAACGTTCTCAAACAATACAACACAACACAACACAATTACAAAGACGACAACACCATTCAGTCAAATGATTCGTATGAGTATGAGTCTAAACCGTGTCTGAACGATAACCGGTTTCATTATTGTCTGTCATGTTTATCGGCCTCTACAAATATCATACAGGCGCCGTGCGACCGTAAATCTTATTCAGTGTACAATGACTGCTGATTAATACATGACAATATTGATACGGTATGTATAGAAGCAATGTATGGTATACTGCCAAAATGTTAAACATTTGAACCAATTTAATGGAGGTCGTTGATAACAAGAGTCATCTGAGTATGTAATAACAGACACGGTACAGAACGGGGTTTGTACAATTTGTATTATTATAAATCTTGTTTTACTTTATCATCACAGTGTATTTTATCAGGTATCCTTGTTTTTATTTGAAGCTTTTTTCGTCATTTTGTTTTATTTTTCGAAGATTGAAATTCGAGCTTCGCAACTTTAGCTGCTTAACCGAACAGGTGAGACTGAAAGAGGTACGGACGGGCACTTAGATGCTCAGCAAAGATAGCTAAAGCACCCCCGTTGGTGTTCGGGCCTTGGCTATTTTGGAGCTTAGTACCAAGGTTTTCTGATATAATTTGCATTCTTAACATTACGCCGAGTAAGTGAGGTACTCGGCGGAGTAGGCATTGAGAGTCGCTAGATCTCTAGAGTTCGTCACTTCCTCTACATTATCTCTATTAGTTTCTTCATACATACCTTTCTTCAGTATTCGACTGATGCCATTTAGGTTGTTAGATTGTGCTATCCACGAAGACGCGCCCATCAAATTTCTAGCCGATGGACTCGCGGGGTGCGGCGAGAATAGCCCGAGTCTATAATTTGTGGTGTGCGTGTACACTCATAGGTAATCAGTGTGTACCGACAATACTCAGACATTAGTGGGTTGCTCACTTGCACTATAAACCGTAGGGAGGTAAAGTGGGGCGCGTCTTCGTGGATGGCGTTATGGATATATATATATAGTTAAGAGACTGATGATTGTGGACGAAGCGAAAGAGGTATGTAAGTCTAGAGAGAACTGGCGCTCTATACTCTCTGCCTACCCTGTTAGGGACTTGCCGTGATGATATGTATGTATGTATATATATTCCTTCTGTGCTTGTATTTTTCACTGAACTCCTCCTAAGCGGCTGGACCGATCTTAATGAAATTTTCTGAGTGTCTTCAGGTGGATTCGAGAATGATTTAGATTCACCATTTGACCCGACAGGTGGCGGCACCATCGTATTTCTCACCCGAGCGAAGCTGGGCGGTACAACTAGTATGGATATATGTTTGTTTGAAATGTAGTACTTAAGTTTGGTAAACATTGGTACAAACCACTTGTCTTGAGTTTGGCCTAACTTTATCTTGACATACCGCATTGCGAAGACCTTGTGGATTATAACTTTTGACGACATTGATATTCATATAAATAGTAATATAATAATAATATATCCTCACGCTTTCCCACAAGGGTCCCCGAAGGGGTAGGCAGAGGTGTATAGGTAGTACCCACACACCCACTTTCCGCCAGAGGTATATTAGGTGCCAACGTGACAGATGGCGAGTCCATCGCCGTTACTCAAGCGCGACTATACATGCGGCTTTGAATTTCTTCTCAGACGTATGCAGGTTTCCTCTCGATATTTTCCTTCGCCGTATAGCTCGTGGTGTGACTAATCACTGTACTTAAGTTCAGAAAAACTCATTGGAACAGTCGGGATTCGAACTTGCGATCTTAGTGTCGCAGGCAACTGCTCGAACTACTCGGCCACCACGGCTCTAAATAGTATATACTATAAATAGTATATTCGTATTAAAACACGAACATTGCGTACTCACATAACAGGAACTGATCTTCAAGGGCGTTCACATGTTTTTATCTTTAGAGAAGAAGTGATGCAAGTCATAATTCGTGTCTGTTTAATTCCTTTAATTCATATTGATATTTACATCTGACGAACATACATAAGGTTAGCGAAAAATTCCTGCCGTGGTGTTATGTAATTTGGTTTAAAGAACCTATTTCTCATAAGAACAAGGTCACTTTAAACGAGATACAGAGTTAAATAGTAATGTTTACGTGTTTACCACTAGGTATTTAGAGAGACTTGTTAAAATAATCTTCTTCCACTTTGCTTAAGTGTTTTTATACATATTTATACAACCACACTCCATTATTTCGTTGTTAAATGTATTGTGAAGCTCCTTTAAACAACAACAATTTTATCCGTATTTTTTAATATCAGTATTAAGTTTTTGTATAGGTACACCATCATTACATTAACTTAACCTAACCTGATGGAATACAACATTGAATATTGGTGATTGGATATTGGCGATTGGTTATTGGCCATGGGATATTGGCCATTGGATATTGGCAAATGGATATTGGCCATTGGATATTGGCAAATGGATATTGGCCATTGGATATTGACCATTGGATATTGGCCATTGAATATTGGGCATTGGATATTGGCAAATGGATATTGGATATTGGATGGTAAAACACTTTGTCTAGCTAATGTGCACATGTCAGACGTACATAAGTTACCGCGGCACGAATTTTACAAACAAAGGTTCACCCGGCCGCAGCACCATGTCATTTTCCAGAGGAGGCCTGTAGCCCTTCTTCTTAGGCACCAGTCTGAAGTTGCGGCAGATCTCACTCAGGGCACTCTTCATTTCCAACATGGCGAACTTTTGACCTATGAATGAATGTAATAATGTTAGGTGCAACGATTCAAGGTGGATACTAGAATGATTTTGAATTTATATATAGGGGATTTTTTTTCGCCGTTTCTTCTCCCCACAGTGTATTTCTTATAACAGTTTTCTTTCTTATAATATAATAATAATAATATCCTCACGCCTTCCCACAAGGGTCCACGAAGGGGTAAGCGTAGGTAGATAGAGGTGTATGGGTAATACCCACACACCCACTTTCCGCCGAGGTATATGCCAACGTGACAGATGGCGAGTCCATCGCCGTTACTCAAGCACGACTATACATACGCCTTTGAGTTTCTTCTCAGACGTATGCAGGTTTCCTCACGATGTTTTCCTTCACCGTAAAACTCGTGGTGTGACTAATCACTGTACTTAAGTTCAGAAAACCTCATTGGTACAGTCGGGATTCGAACTTGCGATCTTTGTGTCGCAGGCAACTGCTCGAACCACTCGGCCACCACGGCTCATATAATTCTTATAACCACGGCTTCTTTCTTATAACCTAGGTAATTTTAATGTGATAATCAAATATGAGGTTAAATAATTCAATAAACACTAGGGAATGTTCCCCGGTGTGTATCCTGTTTATTTTCATAGAAATATAATTAAGGTATGTAATAAAATACATAATGCCAATTTTATTCAAAATCGAATTTCCGCTATCGGACGCAGTAGGTGGCGATGCGATCTTGTTTAAGTCTTCTCTTAAATGTTCAAAGGGGTTTAAGGGGTAAGTGCACGTGTAGGTAGTACCCACACACCCACATTCCGCCAGAGATATATTTTAGATGGTAACGTGATAGATGGCGATCCCATCGCCGTTACTCAAGCACGACTATACACACTTTTGAATTTCTTCTCCTCTCTTCGTTCTTAACTTCGGTCAAACTCATCGGCACAGTCGGGATTCGAACATTCTATGTGTTGCAGATTTCACTAACCACTCGCCCGCCAGGGCTCACTGTCTAACAGCGAATGCTATAAACGATCTTATTATTTTGACATACCGACACAATTCCTGGGACCGGCGCTAAATGGCAAGTATCCATAAGGATGCTTTATCTCCCCGTTCAGGAAACGATCCGGTTTAAAAACTTCCGGTTCCGGATAGAGATCCTCGCGATGGTGGAGGTTATATATCAAGATGGATACCGAAGTGCCAGCCTTTACTAAGATGTCACCTAAAATAACCAAACGTATACAGATTACTAGTTTTCACAGCCCTTTGGATTAGTAGTCAGAACTCCTGACTGCGAAGCTCGTGGTTGCGGACTCGATCCCCTCATTATCAGCACGACTTTCCACAAATGTTCCATAAGGGGTAGGAGCACCCTCTCAAGCGTGATAGATGGTGAGTCCATCACCGTTTCTCAAGCACGACTTATACATACCTCTTTGAATTTCTTTTCAGACATATACAAGTTTTCTCACGATGTTTTTCTTCGCCGTAAAGCTCGTGGTGTGATTAATCACTATACATAAGTTCCAAAAAATGTATTGTTACAGTCGGGATCCGAACTTGCATTGCAAGCACTTGAACGACTCGGCCACCGCGACCTTTATTACATCATCAGTATTTGTTTCCGTTATCCCTGGACAAATATCATGCCTCAATCTAAAACTCTTTTATCCATCACAATTTACTCCACTTAATTCATGTCCCTCTTACCCATTTTGAAGTCCTCCGTAATCTCCCTGCCAATGACGGGCACGCTGGGATACATCCTGAGGGTCTCCTTGATCACAGCCTCCAAGTACTTCATCTCGGAGAAGTCAGCCATCGTCGGAGTGCGCGCTGAGTCACCAAATATACGTTGCGATTCTTCATATATAAGATCCTGATAAAAAGAAAACTTGTTTTTAACGTTCAATATAATTATATTGACTTTACTACTAACCACTTAATGATTAATGAAGCAATGATTCTACTAACTTCGAACAGGCGAGCTTGTGTTGTGATTAAGGAGTGGGCATAAATCTAGAGAGAACTGACACCGTACTACTTTTGCCTACCCTGTGCGGGACTGGACGTTTCGGAAGAGAAAAAAGTCTTTATTTTCTTATGAACCTTTGTATAGTGTATAATTATAAATATATACTAGCTGTCCCGCCCAGCTTCGCTTATGTGGAAATAAATTATAAAAGCTCCCGAAACACGATGACAGCGCCTACAACCGGATTCAATTGTATTTTCAAACTACACAAAATTACATCAAAATCGGTCCAGCGGTTAGTAAGGTAACAAAAACGCGTACAGAAGAGTTATATGTATCAAGATATCTTCACGCCTTCCTACAAAGGTCCCTAATAGGTAGGCAAAGGTAAGGTGTGTAGTAATAACCAAATAATGTTTAGATAGAGCCGTCGTGGCCTGCGACACAATGGTCGCAAGTTCGAATCCCGACTGTACCGATGAGTTTTTCTGAACTTAAGTACAGTGAATAGTTACACCATGAGAATTACCGAGAAGAAAAACATCGAGAGGAAACCTACATACGTTTGAGAAGCAATTCAAAGGTGTACGTATAGTCGTGCTTGAGTAACGGCGACGGACTCGCCATCTGTCACGTTGGCACCTAAAATATATCTCTGGCGGAAAGTGGGTCTGTGGGTGCTATACACTTCTGCCTACCCCTTCGGGGACCCTTATGGGAAGGCGTGAGGATATATTTTTATGTTTACTTCTTGCCTCTCGCTTTTGTCTGGAGGTTTCGATGTCCTACCTATTTGTTCCAGCGTACCTGAATCTCGTCATGGTCTGCCAGCAACATTAATCCAAAGGTTAGCGCCATGGCGGTGGTGTCATGACCCTGAAACATATACAATAAATCAACATGTATTTTAATACCAACAAAGGCGGCAAACAAGCATGCGGTCAGCCTGATGGTAAGCGGAAAAGCGTGAAACTCTAAATCTCAATCTCTGTGCCAAATTTCATTCAATTCCGTTCAGCCGTCAGTTATACATACTTACAAATTTAATAATATAATATATCCTTACGCCTTCCCACATGATCCCCGAAGGGGTAGGCAGAGGTGTATAGGTAATACCCACACACCCACTTTCCTCCAGAGGTATATTAGGTGCCAATGTGACAGATGGCGAGTCCATTGCCGTTACTCAAGCACGACTATACATACGCCTTTGAATTTCTTCTCAGACGTATGCAGGTTTCCTCACGATGTTTTCCTTCACCGTAAAGCTCGTGGTGTGACTAATCACTGTATTAAGTTCAGAAAAACTCATTGGTACAGTCGGGATTCGAACTTGGGACCTTTGCGTCGCAGGCAACTGCTCGAACCACTCGGCCACCACGGCTTCTACAAATGTCGTATATATTATATTAGTAGGAAGTGTTAACAAATCCATCGTTACCGTGCAAAGACCTTTATACCAAAAAACTAACCGCAAACATAAACGTGTAGACTTCATCACGGATGCCCTTCAAGTCGATCTCCCCCTTGCTCTCCGCCTCGAGCAACAAGTCCAACATGGCCAGCCTCCTTTTACTCCCAATGCCCTCCATGGTCGCTGAGATGTCTTCAGCAATTACAGCTCTGTTCTCCTTTTTCTCCATGATTACTTTGTCGGCAAAGGCACTAACAGTGTCCAAACATTGCACGAAGCGTTTCCCAGTCGGAGACCATCGGTACAGTAAGTCGCTGTGCATCCAGAACTGCATGAGACGGTCCAGGAGGAGATATCCTATCTCTGCGATACTAGTTTTGTATTGCCTAATAGCTACCGATTGAGCTGCGTCTAGTTTTGTTCCCATTGCCGTTTCTGTGGAAAAAAAATGTAACTATCCAATAACTAGATTTTTTTATAAAAACATTTTAGATTTTATAATGAGCCGTGGTGGCCGAGTGGTTCGAGCAGTTGCCTGCGACGCAAAGGTCGCAAGTTCGAATCCCGACTGTACCAATGAGTTTTTCTGAACTTAAGTACAGTGATTAGTCACACCACGAGCTTTACGGTGAAGGAAAACATCGAGAGGAAACCTGCATACGTCTGAGAAGAAATTCAAAGGCGTATGTATAGTCGTGCTTGAGTATCGGCGATGGACTCGCGCTCTATCACGTAGGCACCTAATATACCTTTGGCGGAAAGTGGGTGTGTATATTACCTATACACCTCTGCCTACCCCTTCGGGGACCCTTGTGGGAAGGCGTGAGGATATATTATTTTATTTTATTTTATATATATATATCCTCACACCTTCCCATAAATATCCCTTTTATAGAAACTTATCTTACGTGTAGCAAAAAAATCTATCGCTGTGCCCAATTTCAACCAATCGGGCAAGACGTTCTTGAGAGATGAAGTAACAAGCACCTATACATCCTCACAAACTTTCGCATTTACAATAATGTTCCTAGAAAAACTTTCTCTTAGCATTAGGTGCCAATTTGACAGATCTAACGAGTCCTTGAATTTCATCACAAATGTTTGCAGGTTTCCTCTCGAAGTTTGTTTCGCAGTTTCTTATCCTGATAGTTTTTACCTTTAGATTTAGTATGTGACGTTCAATAAGTGTTCCCTGTGTCGCTTACGTTGAATAAATGATTCTGATTCGATTCCATTTATTGCTTCACTGTAAAGCCGGCGGTGTGATAAATCATTGCACTTGATCGCATCACAAACTACATGACATACAGACCTGGTATTCAACCGATTATGAACATCTCTGATGTATATAATCCTCACGCCTTCCCACAAGGGTCCCCGAAGGGGTAGGCAGAGGTGTATAGGTAACACCCACACACCCACTTTCCGCCAGAGGTATATTAGGTGCCAACGTGACAGATGGCGAGTCCATCGCCGTTACTCAAGCACGACTATACATAGGCCTTTGAATTACTTCTCAGACGTATGCAGGTTTCCTCTCGATGTCTTCCCTCACTGTTAAGCTCGTGGTGTGACTAATCAATCACTGTACTTAAGTTCAGTTTTAACAATACAACAAAATTATTCTGATTCGATTCGATTTATTGCTTCACTGCAAAGGCCAGAGATGTGATAAATCATTGCACTTGATCACATACAGACCTGGTATTCAACCGATTATGAACATTTCTGATGTCACTTGCAATATAACGTATAGTTCCTTATCTATCGTAACGTTATCCATTCTGATTAGGACCTACCGCAGATGGTATAGAGTGTAAAGTCGCTCATCGTCGGTAGCAGATTGACGTCGGCTCCTTGAGTTAGCTTCAGCCGCCCGACCAGGTCGCGGCTCTTCTCCTCAATAACCGTGGAGAAGTTCTTCAGAATGTTGAAGTGGAACGTCGGTGTAAGGATTTTCCGTCGTCTGTGCCATAGACTACCTACAAGATCAATAGTAGTAAATGAGTTTATACTTTAAACCACAAAGGTAGGAAATATACATGCGGCCCGTTTGGTGGACAGGACACAGGACACATGGACATGGATGTTACATGGACAGTTTCTTAAGGCGTATCGTTCACGTGTTGCCTACCATTTAGTGCTAGCATCTTAAGAGCAATCCGTTACTGTTTTCCGTTACAAGCATGCGGCCCGCCTGATGGTAAGCGGTTACCGCCACCTATGAACGCTTGCAACACCAGGGGTATCACTCGTGCTTTACCGATCCTTCAGGCTGCAGGAATCTTTTCACACCCTTCTTGAAGTACACCATGCTGTACTCTCCTGGGGAAACCTCAACGGGGAGCTCATTCCACAGCCTGAGCGTTCGCAGAAGGAAAGTTCTTTGAAACCGAAAAGTGCAGTGTTTGCACAGTACTCCTTGATTAGCTCTTAGGAACCTCCACCAAAGAAACAGGACTCATAACAGAAGTGATTGGTATAAGAATCGTTAGGTAAAGATACTAAAACTGTTATATAATTGTTAGTAAGTACCTGTATTGATCAGCAATCCGGTGCCAAGCCAAGGTTCGAGGAACTGGTAAGGTAAGCTCTTTGTAATGTTTCTAGAGTGAGATAGAACGATCTGCAAATATAAATAATAGAAGGGAATAGATGTATCATAAGTTGGAAGCCTTAATTATGATAACCAAAGGGACAAGCACTAAATGAATTTATAAAATATATATATCTCTAGATAAAAGTATGTTACTACATTAAAAGAAACTGTGGTGGCCGAGTGGATCGAGTTCGAATCCCGACTGTACCAATAAGTTTTTCTGAACTTAACTACAGTGATTAGTCACGGCACGAGCTTTACGGTGAAGGAAAACATCGAGAGGGAACTGCATTAGTTTGGAATGCACAGTTTTGGACTACTGCGGTCATTATTGCGCATTTATTTGTAAATTATAACTGTATTATGTTTCGTCATGATTATAAATGAAATAATAAATTTAAATTTAGTGTGTGTGAGGGTATTGCCTAAAAACCTATGCCTACCCCTTCGGGGACCCTTGTGGGAAGGCGTGAGGATATATTATAAATTTAGTAGCAATACAATATATCTTTACGCCTACCCACAAGGGTACCAGAAGGGGCAGGTAGAGGTATATATGTAGTACCCACACACACACTTCCCAGCGGAGATATATTTTAGGTGCCAACGTGACAGATGGCGAGTCCATCGCCGTTACTTAAGCACGACTGTATGATATAAAGAAAATCAAGAGCACCTCTATGTCATTTGGATTAAAGGTGTGAACCACACGCAACGATAGCAATCTGAGGAGGAATCGATCCCCGTATGTCTGTGAGTATTTCATGACCGTCGGGAACAGATCCTCTGAAACAAACATCATCAACAGCTTCACTAAGGCTGATTTACACAGGGTCAGTAACTGACTACAAATTCAAGGCAAGTCAGCGCTGACCCGAAAATTCGTGTCCGAATATTCAAGTCAGCGCTGACTTCAAGCCACTGTACTGACTTCAAATCAGTTTACACAGATTTTTTTCGGGTCAGCACTGACTTGCCTCGAATTTGTAGTCAGTTACTGACCCTGTGTAAATCAGCCTTTATATCAAATTCGTTCCGAATCCGAATCCGTTCGAATTCGGAGCTGCCCGACTGGGGCAGGACCTCCACCTTATAGAAGTCCGTAGCCAAATAACACAATTTATTGTGTTGTGTTCCTACGCGGGGAATAAGGTTTCTAGTAATGAACTCCTAAGGATGTGGGAGGATTGTTGTATTATGTTGGCAGTGGAGGGATTAGTCTCATTATGCTGCCAACACAGTACAACTCTCCGAAGACAGAGTGGCAACGCGCAAGTGATACTTCGGTATTGTAAGCGTAAATAGTTCAGGACTTTTAAATTAACACGTTTAGTTCTAAAAAGTGGGGGTTGCCAAGTTTTTCGAGTGTGCCTACAACGCAGGTATTGCTAATTCCAAACCCGACATTAACAATGAGTTTTATCACCTGAGGAAACCTGCTTACACCTGAGAGGAAAGACAAATGTATAGTGTTTGATTAAGAGCGTTTGACTCGCCACCTGTCACGTTGGCACTAAATATATCCGCCGTTACTCAAGCACAAGTACATTCATATGAACATTAGGATTTCTTCTCAAACGTATGCAGGTTTCTTCTCGATGATTCCCCCGTGCTGTTATTAATCACTGTACTTAAATTGAGATCACTCAATGGGCGTTCGAAGTCTACTCCAATCACTTGGTTACCAAGGTCTGAATTAATACTTTCATGATTGAAACTGTTTACATTTACTTTTATACCACTTGGGTGGCAAACAAGCATCCGGCCCGTCTGATGGTAAGCGGTTACCGCCGCCTATGGACGCTTGCAACACCGGGGGTATCACTCGCGCGTTGCCGACCCCGCAGGAATCTTTTCACACCCTTCTTGAAGAACTCCGACTTTAGACGACCGTCTGGTCTAGTGGTTAGAGCTCCTGACTGCGAAACTTAAGGACGCGGGTTCGAATCCCGCTGAGGGCGGATATTTGTGTGATGAACACGAATATTTGTACCTTAGTCTTGGATGGCCTATGTATTTATGTATATATATATCTATATAAGTAAATATATCGTTGTCTAGTTACCATAACACAAGCTTTGCTTAATTTGGGACTAGGTAAATTTGTGTGGAATTGTCCCAGGTATTTATTTATTTATTATTTAACTCCATGCTGTACTCTCTAGGGTAATCCTCAACGGGGAGCTCATTCCACAGCCTGAGCGTTCCTGGAAGGAAACTTACTTACTTGGTTTAAGTTGCAGGAATTCAATAGCGTTGCCCAAGATAGGCCATCGGGGCGGACCGGGCAACTTGTCCACGGGATTGTCCTCTTCACTGAACATCCACCAGGCAATAAAGCCAGCAATTGCAACAATTGCTATCGCGGCTAACATCATAATGTTAAAACTGGTCTCCTTAGTCCAAATTTGGTTTCAAGTTGCTGAAAAAGTTTATCTTTCACATATTTTTTATTCTAATGCCGTCTGGTCTAGTGGTCGGAGAATCTGGCTGCGAAACTTGAGGTCGCGGGTTCGATGATCGCTGAGGGCAGATATTTGTGTGATGAACACGAATACTTGCACCTTATACACATATCAAAGTAAACAATAGCAATGTAAGTAATACTCAATGCTTCTCAAAGGTGTTACATTTATTCTGTTCAAATTACTTAGTTGAGTTATAACTGTGTTACATTTCAACTTCTGTAATTTTTGGATGCAAATACGTGAATTTGAATTTGAAAAATTTGAATATATTATCGATAGATAGACATGTATATCGTGGTCTACTTCCCATAGTGGGTACAAGCTGTGCTTCTGAGTTCGTAGAGTATTAACAGGATTCAAGTAATTCCTTTCTGGTATATAATTATCTGTGTAATGTGTTTGTCATTTTACATGTTTCATTAAAATCTTATCAATAATCTTAATAAACCTGCTATCCTAATAACAGTAAGTTGATTAATAGTCTGATAGTAAACGGGTATCATCGCTCATGTCACACACACAGACATTTATTTATAAATAAATAAATAAATAAATGTCTGTATGTGTGTGCGATCAGGTGTTACAACTCTACGATTACGGGTACTTCTCTAGACTTCCAGGCTTTTTTGGATTTATCCACATTCGCCACATTTCAAACATACTCGCCGGCTTCAAGTACTCTTGAAGTACCGCTGCGCAATCAACACGAAACATTAACGCCAAGTACGGGCCTAACAATTGTTTTGAATCTGGAAACTTTGAGTTGAAGAACGAGTCTCACCACACAAGTGAGGGTCGGCCGGTAACCATTGTCGACAACGAAGAATTGAAGGCGATAGCGGACGGGGATCCAAGCAATGAGGTTTTATCTATAGAGACGTTATACTCCTTGAATATGAAGTAAAAACATGGCAAATTTTATGCTATACCTACCTATAGCTACAATACACAACTCACACAACGGCATTAAGCACACTGATGAGATTAAGAGAACACGAAGTATATGAATCCTAGTTGTCAGAAAGGGATAACAGCACAGCCCCGTGCCAATATGTCGAGCTCTAATCGTTCTCTCTTTCGCTCTTAAACGTAACGAGCTACTTGTCTCGTTCGCGCGACTGGCGCAGTGGCATCGTCGCAGGAGTTCATTCAGATAAAATTTTAATGTTAAATTTTATTTTTGATAGATAACACAAATTTAAATTACTTACAAATGAAAACATTGAAGCACTTGCACTGCACTTGCAAGCACAAATCGGAAAGACAATAAAGCTAGATAAGTGGGTGCCACACGAACTGAGCGAACAACAGCGAGACGTACACGTCGAAGCATAAGAGAATTCTAAATCGAATTGTTACCTGCGATGAAAAGTGGATCCTGTACGATAGCCGTAAACAGTCTCTTTGGGTGGAGAGGTACAGCACCTAATCTCTATACTCATGGGAAGATGATGACTGTCTGGTGGACAAGTGCCGGACTTGTACATCACAGCTTCTTACCGAATGGCACATCATTGACGGCTATTGCCAAGAATTGCAAACTATGATGTAGAAGCTCGCAATTCAACGACCAAGACTGGTCAATCGCTCTTCCCCATTGCTTCTCCACGACAAGGCCCAAGAACTCATCATCACCTACTTAACTCGCCAGGTCAGGCGCGAACAGATTTCTACTTTTTTTTTAATTTTGACAATTATTATTATTTTAGTGGGAAAAAATCAGCATCGAATTGGCAGAAGAATACGCTTTACTTCATCTACGTTTTACTTCGTTGACTGCACCGCCTCCCGTCTGGCAGGCTTCTACAGTAAAGGGATAAATAAACTGACATTAAAACGAAAAAAAATATAGATAGGCTAGTAGGTACTCATTAGCTAAAACAAAAAAACTATATATAAATATATAGTATTTTTATAATATATATATATATAAATTAACATACTGTAACTGTATGTGTATATATATATAGTCTTATTGAGTAACCTCCTCCTTTTTTGAAGTCGGTTAAAAAAGTCCATATTAATCTCCAATTTCATAGGTAAAGTCCTAATATATCTAACTACTTTGTCAACCTTTCGCCCTTAATGCTTTCAAATGAATGAGTTATGAGCATGAATGAATTCTGATAGAAATACATATCTTACTTAGAATCACATTATCATTCCCGCCTATTGATGTAAATAAATGTAATTATACAGCCAACTAAAACCTGCTTACAACTTGAACTGTTTCACGTGCACAATCGTGTTTAGTATTTTAAACAAAACCCGTTTCTAAACAGAAAAACATCACACCTGTTTTTGTTATCATTGTTAATAGCGCAATTATATAAAATCATTAATTCAAGATACTCACTACGCCAGCCCCGCGTCCTTCTCGGCCCACAACTTATGAACGTTTGATTGTAAATGCGATATGCGAATGTAAATCTTATAAGCACCTAATATGAATATGCTCCACATACTAGCTGTCCCCGCGGTTGCACTCGCGTTTAATTCGTCTGTTCCGTTCCCTTGGTAGCATGTGATATATAAATTTTCAGTAAAGGGGCAATATAATGCAATAATATTTATGAAATGACTTTTTACCTTTCGTAAAAATGTTTTTTTTTCAGTAAGAAGTATCCTATGTTACTTGTAATACCTCCTAGAATATGTGTACGAAGTTTTATGATGGTTAAGTAGTTTTTACGTGAAATCGTAACAAACAAACCTACATTCACATTTAAAATATTAGTAAGGATAAGGAGGGTCAAGGACGGGAACGTCAAGAGTACACGAAACCGACGAGCATGTATGAAGGACTGATGAATGTGGACGAAGCAAAAGAGGTATGTAAGTCTAGAGAGAACTGGCGCTCTATACTCTCTGCCTACCCCGTTAGGGACTCGGCGTGATGTATATTTGTATATTTATTAAATATATCTCAGTGTATTTGTAGTCACTACCTACCCACATACGCTTACCCCTTCGGGAACCCTTGTGGGAAGGGGTGAGGCATCTTCTATATACATAAAAAAAATATGTTTATCCGTATGTTTATATAATCGTTTCAGGAATTTAACGTTTTTCAGGTGGATTCGAGAATGGTTTAGATTCACAATTGGACCCGATAGGTGGCGCTGCGATCGTGTTTCAGAAGCTATATTTTTTCACTAAAATATAGCTTAATTTAAAATTTAATTAGTATAATTAATTAGTTAATCTTTATAACAATAATAATTGTTACAATGTGTCATAGATAAATAGATACTTCAATTATTGTTCTTCAAATATATGACATGTATAGGAATGTCTCGAGGAAACTCTTTGAGGCCTCCCGTGACGAGAGTGCTGGCGAACATTTCGCTCAGCGAATCAGCATTGCCATACAACGTGACAATGTCGCTAGTCTTCTTGGCACACTTCCGCGTGATACAGATTTGGGTCATTTATTCTATTTATAGTTAGTTTATATATATTATTACTTTGTACTTACCGTCACAATACATTATGATTACAGACATATATAATAAAGTGTGCTCGAAGTACGGGTATGCACATAATTACGTATGTACCCGATCTAATCTTGCATTAAGATAACCATATCAATTGATAGGTGAATATTAATGATTGTACGTTTAGTTGTGAGGCACCTGGCTACTTGCTGCGATTTTTAAATCTAAGTGCAGTTATTTATATCATAATTTGATATATCTAATTATGAGTCAAGAGAGGTAGGGCATAACTATAGAAGTCCTTAGCCAAATACACAATAAATTGAGTTGTGTTCCTACGCGGTGAATAAGGTCTCCAGTAACGATTTGTTATATTGTTTTGGCAGCAGAGGGATTAGTCCTCTTATAATTCTCTAACTCCCCGAATACAGAGTGGCAACGCGCATATTGTGATACTTTGGTATCGGAAGCGTAAATAGGATACGGTAACCGTTTGCCGTATACTTGTTTGCCACTCTTATTTTATAATATATATGTAATGTATTCAGTGAAAACGGCGACTTTACGCCTTTGAATTTCTTCTCAAACGTAGGCAGGTTTCATCTCGATGCTTTCCATCGCCGTAAAGCTTGTGGTGTGACTAATAACTGTACTTAAGTTCAGAAAATCTCACTGGTACAATCGGTATTCGAACTTGTAATCTTCGTGTTGCAGGCAACTACTTGAATCACTCGGCTACCACGGCGCGACTTTTTTTATATATGTCTACATTATAAAATGCTTTAATATAGCTTCGGGAAAGATGTCCGAGATATCCTGAAAATGTACTTTGTGTATGTCGTTAATCATTTTTGCATTAGGTAAATAGGAACAGATCTTCACAAGCTTTCACATTCATAAATATTTGTTATTATTTGCGTATGGCGGCGACTGTTCCGCAAATCATAATATTTTTTAAAAGCAGTATATTTTCTTATGCTGCAAGCTACCAGCATATTTTATCTACCGTGCACATAAATGCGTTAACTTCGCATGTTATTAAATCCTCTTTGATGGAAAAGTTTAAAGTGACCCTGTTTAACCAAGCCGGAAAGATTGCATGAGGTCTTTTGTGGGTTCTCTTTCCATTAAATGCTTCAAACGGAATTATAACCTTCCCTTTGACACAAACACACACAAAAAAATATTATATGCTGTCTACAGAGTCGCGTATCAGCGTTAAATTTTTTTTAATACAAAAGTTTATTCAACTTGATTTTTCCTTGCTTTAAAAGGTAACAAGTTTAACAACCTCTAACCTATTCAGCAAAAAAAAATGTATATTGAAATTCGCTATAGTAACAATTCATACATTTCATATCGTTCCGTTCAGTTCCCGTTCCCGTCTGTCAGACAAACCTATTACACATCCCCTTCGTCTAAGAATGCCATTGAGTTTTTTTTTGTCACGATTCTTCATGACAGTGATGTGACGCACATCAATTTAAAAAGCCTCTCTCTGGTTGACAGTTGACAACAATCACAACAATATCAGGTTAAAATATTTTACATATTATCGAAGTAAGCCTAAACTTTTTGCGGTATTAGAGTTTTTTTTTTATATACCACTTGAGTGGCAAACAAGCATGCGGTCCGCCTGATGGTAAGCGGTTACCGCGGCCTATCCAAATAAATTTAAGGTATTTGCAACAACGTCGTCTAATCGATGCCTTTCGTAGGGGGGGTCCATAAATTACGTGAGATGTTTAAGGGGGGAGGGGTTCGAGTCTCATCTAATCTTACGTTGGAGAGAGGAGGGGTCTCGGCAAATATCACGCAATTCTTTTTCATATTAAACAAAAAAATATATACTATTGTTACGAGCTGGGGTTCGGGATAATTTAATGATAGCCGGTTGATGCACTTTAAACGACACTTTATTGTATACACAGAATAATTCCGGAAACTTGTACAATAAATCCGTACACTTCGCTACAATTCTATTCACTATAACACTGATCACTACAACACAGAACTAGTACAACACAGTAAACCCTAGGTACTGAAACACTTCTACTCTGTATACACTACAACACAGTAACAGTAGAACACAGTAAACGCTAGGCACTGAAACACTTCACTAATACTGTAACACTCACTATAGTCACCGATAAAACACTTGTGATCACTCGCACTGAACTAAACTCACTAACTCTAACTCAGACTCACTAAACTAACTCTCTAAAACTGACTCGCTCAGACTGCCCGTGCCTTTTTTTTTTTTTTTTTTTTGTATTGTCTCTCGTAGCGTGAGTTCCGGGAACTTTTGCTACTTAACCGGTCAATGGCGAGACCTAGGCCTCCAGCCAGGCACTTTAGTACTAAGCAACACAGCTAAGGGCACCCCCTGTGGGGTACGAACCTCGGCTTAGGGCGTTGCTGGATCGCGAGCAAGGGAGCTGGGCTGGACTGGTAATTTTATTTATATATTATTTGGGGGCGGGATTTGCGCGTCTGGCTCGGCGCGGGCCGGCGTTTGCGGAGGAGGTCGGGGGGGAACATTACGGCTTATTCGCGTCGAGCCTCGCCGGCGAGGACGGAACAGTGGTCGGTTGTGTGTAGTGTTTGTATGTTTTTGTCGGGCGTCCTGGAGGACCGTTATGTCGTCATCCGGTTCGATGACGGCATGTTTTGGACGCCTTATCTTCGAGATAAG
This sequence comes from Drepana arcuata, assembly GCA_016069955.1. Taxonomy (NCBI): domain Eukaryota; kingdom Metazoa; phylum Arthropoda; class Insecta; order Lepidoptera; family Drepanidae; genus Drepana; species Drepana arcuata. The sequence continues at coordinate 70,289 of JACCPG010007471.1, forward strand.
GGAAGGAGTGTATCGGGCGGCCGATACGACGAGGGGGTTGGGGTGATTTACAGCAGAATCGAAATGACGTTTGGACAGTTTTTTCAAAAACTGTTTTATAGTTGGGACTTTGAGGTCAACGTGGAGTTGACTATTACGCATGTACCACGGGGCACCTGTGGCTCTCCGGAGAAACCGGCTTTGGAGCACTTGCAGGGGTTGAGTGTTGACTTGCTAGAGTGTGCGAACACTACACCCGCATATGTCATGATTGGTCGAATGCACGTCGTGTAAATCCTCACCTTGGATTTCAATGAGAGTTTACTTCGTGCATTCAACATGCTGTGAAGTCTACCGAGCGCGAAGGCGGCTCGCGCGCGTACCGCCTTTACGTGGTGACGGAAAGAAAGGCGTTGATCGAGGATCACACCCAGGTATTTGGCTTTTTCTTCCCATGGAATGGGTTTGCCGAAGAGGGTGATGGGAGCTACCCGTGGGCGTTCGAGGCCTTTCCAGAATAGGATGGCTGCGCTTTTGGTGGGGTTCACTTCAATTCTCCATTTCCGAAACCACCGCCCCAGGGCTGTGACCGCGGATTGGAGGTTGTCGTGAATTCCCTCGGGGGTTCTACCCTTGTAGTAGATAGCCGTATCATCGGCGAATAGAGCGCTTTTAACTCGTCTATGGAGGGGAATGTCGCTAGTATAAAGCGTGAATAGGAGTGGCGAGAGCACTGAGCCTTGCGGGACCCCTGCTCGTATGGGATGGGGGGAAGAGAGTGTGCCCTCGACTCTGTAGCGGAAGGAGCGGTTCGACAAAAAGTCCCGTACTATGCGTACTAGACGGTCCGGCACGCCCAACTGGTACAGCTTGTATATTAAGCCGTTGTGCCAGACCTTGTCGAATGCCTTCGCCACGTCGAAGAGGAGCATACCTGTGTTAAAACCGAATTGGAAGCCGCTACTGACGTCTTCCACAATACGGTGGACTTGTTGGACACAAGAGTGTTTGGTTCGAAAACCGAACTGTTGGTCAGGTATGACTTTCTTAGAGTCTGCAAAACTCTTTAATCTATTGTAGATAAGTCTCTCGTAAATCTTGCCAAGGACGTTGAGGAGACTGATGGGGCGATAACTGGAGGCTTCGGTCTTGGGTTTCCCTGGCTTGGGAATACCTATAACCGTTGCACTTTTCCAGGATTGGGGGAAAAAGTTATTGCTCAGTGCGGCATTGAAGATGGCAGTGAGCAAAACTATGAGATAAGGAGAGAAGAGTTTAATAACTCTGTTAGTGATCCCGTCGGGACCTGGGGCTTTCCTGGGGTGTAGATCCTTGATCACTTTCCGGACTTCGTCGACCGTGATTGGGGCGATGGGGTGGTCTGGGTTTTCAGAGGGTGGGAGAGATAGTTTGCTTTCGACCTCGGCGTCCACCTTCTTGAGGTGGCGCTGATCTACTGGCAAGGTGCTGGGCGTACATTGAGCCTCGAGACTGTCGGCCAGGCACTCGGACTTCTCGTCGTCGTCAAAGGCGGGCCCTTGATTTGGACGAGTGAGTGGAGGCATGGACGAGATTTTGTCGGATTTAAGTTTCCGTTGGAGATGCCAAAAGGCCAAGTGACTCGGTTCAAGTTCCCCTAGGAACTTGTTCCAGCGAGCGTCTCGCAGGTTTTTCATGCGGTATCTCAACTTGCGCTGGAGTGACCTCAGAAAGGTGCGGTTCGCTTCAGTCGGGTGAACTCTGTGAGCTCGGAGGGCGGCGTTCTTTTCCGTCACTAGTTCACGCACGTCGTCGGGAAGTTTCCAGCGATGGTCTTCCATCACCGGAACTTGCCGTGAACAGGCGTCCACGGCTGACTGTACGTGAGCTGTGAGGGAATCGACCGCCTTTTGAGTGTCGGCTGCCGACTCGATGAGGGGCGGGATACTATCTAAGTGAACAGATGAAGGGGACTTGAGGAGTTCCTCCAGTTTTCTCCAGTCTGTTATCTTTTTCTGAGGCGGGGGCTGACCTGAGTCCGGGGGGCCTAGTCGGGGGGAGAGCGCTAAGGTCACAGGTCGGTGGTCGGAATCTAATTCGTCGTGCGACCTCAACGAGTGCAAACGGAGGTTTACATTCTTGAGGATCGCAATGTCTAGTACGTCCGGTCGGTGGTTGATGTTCTCAGGGTAGTGGGTGGGGTGCATAGGCGCAATGACGTCGAATTGGAGGAGTCCGCTGAGGTCCTCCAATTGGCGTCCTCTGTTATTTCGTGAGTGGCTGTTCCAAGCATCGCTCTTGGCATTCAGGTCGCCCGCGATAATAACCGAGTTACTGAGGTTGATGAGGGCTTTGATATCAGCTTTGATATCGGCCGTTGAGTTAACTGGGGAGCAGTATGCAGAGACTATCGTGATCGGCTGATGGCCGGTCATTCCTAATCGACAGATCGAGGTCTCAATGTGGGAGAGGGTTGGCGGTTGGATCGGGATACAGTGCAGGGACCTCTTGTAATAGATCAAAGTACCGCCGAGGGCGGATCGAGATCTATCATTGCGAACTACGCAGTAGTTTGCAATTCTAGGGTCTCGGTGTGATGGTTTCAAGAAGGTTTCCCGCACTAAGAAAACGTCGATATTGTTGTCGCGGAGGAACGCGGCGATCTCTTCCTTTTGGCTGTGAATGCCGTTGGCATTAAAGTAGCCAATTGAAAGTGATCGGGGTTTGATTCTGCTGCTTACGTTTGAGTCCATTATTGGTTGGACGAGAAGGTAGCCAGGGACTCCGATACATCGGCGTAGTCGCCGAGCACCTTGAGGAGGGCCAGAGGGTCCTTCCGGACGGCCCTGAGGCTTCGTGCCATCTCGTTAACCCTTGAGAGGTTGACGGTGGAGAAAAGATCCGCCAGGAATGCCATGTTGGCGGAGGTTTCAGAGGGGGATGAAGTGGGCTGGACCGCCTGGGGTCTACGCGGGGGAGTAGCAGCCTGGGGCTGGGGCTGTTGAGGTTTGGCGGTGGTGAGCGACTGCAGAGGTGTAATCTGCAGGCTCGGGGCCGCTGAGGGGACAGGGGGGGACGCTTGAGGGAGGGGTGGAAAGTCCCTCGGAGGGAGGGCCCTCCACGGGGAAGGTCGAGGTGGGGCGGGTTGCGCGGGGGGGGCGTTACGCCATTCGCGGGCCGCCGCCCTCTTGACCACGACCGGTCTGGGCTTGGGGGCTTTGGGACAGCCCCTGTAATTGGCCGGGTGGCCTTCCTGGCGGCAAAGCACGCAACTAGGAGGCGAGTCGGCGAGTGTGCGGTCCTTAGGGCGCGAGCAGTCGCTCGTCCCATGATCACCCAGGCACTTAACGCACCTGGGTTTTGCGTTACAGTTACGCGATGCATGCCCGTATAGTTGGCAGTTGTGACACTGCCCTATAGGGCCACCCTTGTGGGGGGTTTCAACCCTTATGCCAGACAGGTGGCATATGGTTTTTATTTTGAAGACGGCTTTACCGTCGGGGGAGTTCTCGCAGATGGCGAGGACCATGTTAAATGCCTCTCCGGCATTTTTTCGGTGCATGCGGTGCACTTCCTTCACTGCGACATTCTGAGCCTTGAGGTCTTCTTTGATCGACTCTGTGTCGATTTCACAAGGGACGCCGCGGATGACGACCCGGAGTAAACGGTCCTCCGGCAGATCATAAGTGTGGTATTCCACACTTCTGGCCTGCAGGAGTTTCGTGAAGGCTCGGAAATCGGTCGAGTTTGGGAGGTGCACCTTAATGCCTTCGGCTGTGGCGGTAGCGCGAATGAAATTTATGCGGTTGGTTTGGCACCAACCGGAGATTTCCGTCCACTTGGCCTTTGTGTGGACGAAAACGGGGGGACACGAGCGCTCCTTCTTCGAGGAGGGCCGCGTGGGGCGCGGGACGGGGGAAAGCCGGCTAGCCTGAGTGGCTTCGGCTTCCGGAGAGGCGTGGGGGGCGGGGGAGGGGGGCGCCAGGGAGGGAGCTACCGAGGAGGACTGTGCGGAGGGCACGGGCACGGTCTTGGGGGCTTTAGTGGGAGGGGAAGGTGAGGTTGAAGCCTCCTTCTTTTTTGCGCGTCTGGCGCGCTTCTTGGAGCCCGTGACGGGCGTAAATTCGTCCGAGGAGCCCTCGGACGACTCGGATTGTAGTGACTCCATTTCAGAGTCCACAATGATAGATTCGGGGGACAAGGGGGAGTCTTGAGACTTGTTAGCCTCGTTTGTGACGGCTATGATGGCGCTCTTGTCGAGCGCTGCTGTCGCCTCGGCAGTGGGGGTACCCGCGTTTATATCGCGGGCGTACTCGTCATATTGACGTCGGAGGGTGGGCACGGCGTCTAAGAGCCGCGCGAGAAAAGCCAGTGAGGCTTGGGGATCCACACTTGTGGACATGGTGGATGCAGACGTGGGAGGGCAAGGTGGTAAGGGAGACGTGTTTCGGGGCGCGGTCGCCCAGGGGAAGAAACACGTAAAGAAACCCCTGGTGACTTAAACGTAAGGGTCCCGATCCCCGGGGGGTTGACCCGGGGGTGTGTACTGAACCCTCCCTGTCGGGTGTAGACAGGGAGGTGAGTGTGCCTATGGTGTGAGCCCTAAGCTTGTATTCCCGCTGCCAATCTTATTGTGCAGCGGGTCCCTGACAGTTCTGGTGTAGAGAGCACTAGTCCGTGGACAGTGCCCAAACTAACACCGGAGGATAGGAGGTAAGGAATAGGTAGGGTGGGCGGTGGGTGATGACCAGGCGCGACTAGGGTAGACCCCGAGGCCGGTGAACCTGGTCCCGTCCGTTTGTAGCCTTACCCTGAAGGGGCAAGGCTAAGAGCGCAACGGGGCAGCGCCCCACTCGGTTTCGTTGGCACCGTTTGGTTTCCACCGAATGACCACGAAACTGCGGATTTTCCCAGAAGGGGACAAATATTATTGTCGAGAAACAAGAATTGTGATTGTTGTTGCCTTGAAAAAGGCGACCAACAATCACCACGTGCGGTGCGTAGCGGCTAGCTAACGCGTGGCGATTTGCGTAGCGGCGGGTGTGGCTTCTGCCGGTCGTAGCGGGCGCAGAGCGCGGGAGCGGTGGGAGCACACGTCTGCTCGGTACGGCGGCCGGAGCGAGAAATCCGTCCATCGCTGTTACTCAAGCACGACTATACATACGCCTTTTTGAATTTCTTCTCAGACGTATGCAGGTTTCCTCTCGATGTTTTCCTTCACCGTAAAGCTCGTGGTGTTACTAATCACTGTACTTAAGTTCAGAAAAACTCATTGGTACAGTCGGGATTCGAACTTGCGACCTTTGCGTCGCAGGCAACTGCTCGAACCACTCGGCCATCACGGCTTTTAACCAGTAGTTAAACTAATATTAATAGGTATTATAGATTTTATAGCTAATTATTCCCAATTGTTACACAACCCTATTGCGGTCGACACAGCCAATTAGGCTACGGGATGTGTCTCATTCCTTATTGGAAAACAAAATCTGATAAGAAAATATGACAAGTCACTGTGAAGACCTCTCACCGTGCGCCAAAACATCTTCATCCGTAGGTACATACATACACACTTCACATATCTTATCAGCGATTTTGTCAAATTCAATGGCAGCGTACGTTAATTCAAATTGATATGCAAACAATGGGAGCCAAATGTAAATGTACCTACCACAAGAAGAAGAGAAGTAGCACAGATGTTCTATTCAGAGTTGAAAGTATAGAACATCGCAGCCAAACGGCCCCACTACTTCCGGGTGTTGTGATCTTGTCATGAGTGACGTTTCAGGAGGTTATGCTGCAAGCACTGCATTACGAGCATAGCAATATATGCTCGCAGCATAACTATTCGCCCAATATAAGGCCATAAGTGCGCGAGTTGTTCAAGTATTGCTCATAAGCCTACAGTATGCAGTTTGTAGTAAAATATTCGTTAATTCGCAAGAAACAATGCCTTTTGAATCTTGTTTTTAAGGTGCCTCTAGTGAACATTTGCTATCATTATTATAGAATAAATGCACGGTGCTCGCTATTTCTTATCGAACAAATAAAACATACATACCGCAAACATATCGATAATAAAACCATATAAGTACATTCGCCTGAAATATGAACGTATGGTAACCACATAAAATTCATTTCAATAAATGTAAATTCAATTCCAACCTGTATGATAATAGATAACATTAAATAAAATCATCACTATAATGGTACAGAATAATACACAATTCTATACTATAACAAAATGTATCACATTTCAAGTAATTATTTATAGGCACAGGTGTAAAGGATCAAACATAAATCACACTTTGGAGAATATTTTTTTTTGTATTCAACAGATACAATTACAATTTGTATTGTAATTTTTTTTGTTCAAAAGCATTTTACTTAAAAATATTAAATTTCGAAATTGGAATTCGATGAGTTTTTTAATAATCACACACATAAATACTTACATTAAGGCGTAATTTTAAAGATAGGTAGATAGAGTATGCTATACTCACTTCATCTAATAAGAACAGGATAGACGCCACTGCTCGCACGTGTCTGTTGAACCTTAACTCTAAGTACTGGAACAAAAGATATACATTACAAAATCGTACCGTCTTCATTTAATCCCAATTGACCGCGTAGTACATTACGAGCCAAGCAGAGAGAAGAGAGAGAGGGCTAGGACTGGCAAGCATGTATAAAGGGCCTGATGAAAGCCTTTCAGTCAGTCTTTATACATACTCTCTTTTGAACACTCTAAACGTTCCCATATATGTATATGGCAAAATTATTATAATAGATATGTCATAAAAATATTTTTTGTACATTATACACATACTTTGTGCAATTAGTAAAAAAAATTGTGAAAAATTATGAAAAATCTTTTGCCAGCCACTTGATTCAAATCTGAACATGAGCCGAATACAGTATTTAATAAATGTATACGTATAAGTACGAATACATAGGAGTTCACATACATTTGTACACTTTATTATATTCTATTATCGTTATCAAAACAATAATGATAGTATATCTTGTTATTATGTAAAATGATCCACCGCTATCACTGTGAAGCTTGCTTTGCTATTACTCTTGAAAAACGGCGCTTGTCAATCTTATATTAAAGCGATTTGATTGATGGTCCAATGGATAAGATCTCGCAAATACGCGATTGAATAGAAAGTATAATATAAAGCGACAGTAGGGCTCACACTATTATACATTATCATATTTAAATAATAGCCACGTATGGTAATGAATTGCTCCTCTTGCCAAAGTATTTACATGTAAATTTAATTTTATCTGCCCTTACGTAAAAGGGCAGATAAAAAACCGACAGGAAACCGTGGAGTTTGTTGCTCCGTTTCTTCTCCTGACAGGTTTTTTCTTCGAAACGGTAGTAACTGTATTTTTTAATTTAGTATGTGATGTTCAATAAGTGTTCCGTGTCCCTTGCGTTACATAAGAGGCCATTGCTTTGTTGTTTATTATATTTTATTGAAATATTTCCACTCTCCTCTCTTCTTATCTCTGTTTAGTTTTCGTAGTTTAAGGACAATGAAAAAAGTATTAATGTACAGTTACAGAAGTATGATTATTTTAAAATGTTCATTTTTCTTTGCCTGCTAGCACTTGGTACTAGAAAAAAAGGGTACATTTGGCATCAGCTTTACATTATTCAGCCTCCAGTTATCCATTATAGAATGAGCCTTATATTACATTTCATCATCTTAGTATAAAATACAAAATACATCAAACAATACGATATTTTATACTTATTTATACGCATTTTAATTCGTTTATATGTATCATATCATATAATATCATCACGCCGAGTCCCTAGGTAGGCAGAGAGTATAGAGCGCCAGTACTCTCTAGACTTATACCTCTTTCGCTTCATCCACATTCATCAGTTTCTTCATACATGCTCGTCGGTTTCGAGTACTTTTGACGTTCCCGTCCTTGAGCGTCCGATCAATTTGATCCAGGTAGTTGGAACGTGGCCTTCCTCTGCCTCTTCTTGCACACACTTTTGCTTTGTATATCTGTTTCGTCAATCATTCTTCACTCACCTTCATCATCATTATATCTTCATCATTCGTTCATATGTACTCAACATAATGTCACTTGAAAAGTGAGCCCTTATGCGAGCTACTGACTATTAATAAAAAAAAGAGTCTTACCTCATATGATGATGATAGCCGTAAGGTAACGAAGACGGGAAGGTAGATAGTAGACACGATGACGCAGCTGAGGCAGACTCCACATATCACCAACCAGTACTGCGTACCATAATTGTAGATTTCTGCTGGCGTGCCCAGGATTGTAACCCCGGATACGTAGCTTATTCGGAATGATACAACTCATTATTAAATTATAAACCATTTGAAGAGCTTAAAGAGTCTCAAGAAGGGTGGGCAAGCGCGAACGATTCACTCGGTGGTGCAAGCATCCATAGACGGTAGTGACCGCTTACCATCAGGCGGACCGCATGCTTGTTTGCCACCTTAAAGGTATATAAAACACCTAAAACATGTGAAAAATTATGATATTGTTTTGCTTGAGATGTGAAACTGTTGATTCCAAGCCGACTTGTTTATTTAGTCCACTATACGGCCGACCTATTCACATTTTTTTCTACGAGCCTATGGCGCCCTTGTTAGTGCCGATCCCATGTTTAATAGATTAGCTGAAGTAAAATTAACTCTCCGCTGAAGTTTCGCCAGAGAGTGCACCATGGAGTTCTTCGAGAAGAGTGTGAAGTTAAGAATTTTTACCATCTTTTGTGACCTTGTATGATGAGGAGGCTTTTGAAACTACTTTACGAACGAGATTATTTTTACGTAACATCAACCAGAAGTATAATAAAAAAATATTACATAATTAAACCGCAAACAAGTTTGTCCGCTAGCATTTATATATATATATATATTTATATATATATATATATATATATATATATATAAATGCTAGCGGACAAACTTGTTTGCGGTATATATATATATATATATATATATATATATATAAATGCTAGCGGACAAACTTGTTTGCGGTTTAATTATGTAATATTTTTTTATTATACTTCTGGTTGATGTTACGTAAAAATAATCTCGTTCGTAAAGTAGTTTCAAAAGCCTCCTCATCATACAAGGTCACAAAAGATGGTAAAAATTCTTAACTTCACACTTTACTTATATATATCCTAAATATAAATGAGGATATATATATATATATATATATATATATCCTCATTTATATTTAGGATATATATATATACATATATAGGTATAATACCTTTATATAATATTAAAATAATTATGCATGATATTCATGCATGTATGATATTCTTGCTATATCGTGTAACACATTTACATTAGAGGAATTCGAAAAGATCGGGAGTGGTGAAAAGAGGTAGTGGGATAAAAGCATTTGTAAATGAAATTACCTGGCTATAAGCGATAAAGCTACAGGGAATGTAGACATGGTCTTCCCACCAAGGAGGTAGTCTTTGATGTCTTTAACTGCCTTTTTCTTGCTGCCGCGGGCGCCGTACCACAGCCCTCCGATACATGATAATGTGCACAAGATGAAGAACACTACAAAATCTGTTGTGGTCAGACCACCTTCTTTCATCACGAAGTTTTTCCCCATCTTCACAAAGTTTGTGATCTGAAAATAAATCTTGTTTTGCCACAAAGGTTTTCGAAAGGGTACACAGAGGTGTCTAGGTAGTACACACACACCCACTTTCGAGAGGCGAACCAAAGCCATCGAAAACATACAAAATTAAAAGTTAATTTCAGGAGTTTTTTTTATGTATGGCAGTAAATATTTGTTTACATGGCTGGCATATTAGGTTGATAGAGGCGATTATACATATGTAGAATACTCATAGTGCCAAAAACGAATGGCTGGGTAAGGCGTTATGTACATATTTACTCCTTCGTAGCGTTCATCTTAATATATATAAATTACGTGTCACGTTGTTTGTCCGCGATAGGCTCCTAAACTACTTAACCGATTTCAATCAAATTTGCACACAGTGTGCAGTTAGATCCAACTTAAAGATAGGATAGCTTACATCATAATTGGACCCGATAGGTGGCGCTGCGATCGTGTTTCAAGTAGTTTATGTTTTCGCCCGGGCGAAGCTGGGCCGGACAGCTAGTAATTTATATAAAGAAGTCGACCGTAATATTAGGTATATTTACCCCTTAGATTTTTATTACTAGAAAGTAAACTCGTTAATAAAGACAATTCTGCGATGTACCTTATTATCCCGCTATAACACGGCAATACTGAATACAGCTTGCAAAGACGGATGCATAGATATACTTTGTTTACACTTGAGTACGAAGAATACATGATTGTTGGACACTGGTATACAGAGCCCCTGATGTTTAATTTACAGTAATTTTCCAAGATTCTCGTTTAATTACAGACTCATAGGTTGCCTTTGATATAATCGAGTAATCTATCAAAGATAATGTCAACTTATTACATCGTGGAGATGTATTACGTTCTTATACCTACTTCCGTATTTCCTACTAATCACTCATATTGTCTTGCCACTCTATCATGAAGCAAGGACAACCTTAATTGGTTGGATCCAAACTGTAATATTCCCATCCATGTTGACACTTGACACCCATACTTACGTACAGACGTAGATGTATATGATAAATGCCATTGTGAGACTGTCCGTCTGTTACACTTTCACGTTTAAACTATCAATTGAATTTGTTTTTTTATGGTTAATTTCGTATCGATATATGTCATATCAAATTATTACTTTCCTGTTTCATTAAAGTCGGGTTTACAAATTTCAATATCACAAGGCATGGAGGAATTAACCTAGTCTATAACAGGTTTTTTATAAATAATAAAACTTAAAAAACACACTTCTTACAATCCGTAAGCTCTGGAATATAGTAATGAAAATGATCCTTTAGACAACATGCCGCTATAATAGGTAGGTATAGTATAAATATCCTCGTTCAACATACGATGTTAGTTGACTGTGGTTTATGTACCATCAAATTAATACATATACCTACATTCTCCGTGTCACAGACACGACACTTCTTCTTCAAACTTCTTTTCGGACGTATGCAGACTTTCTTACAATATTACATTCTTCATTCTCATTCATTCTTCTTCATACTTACATTCATCGAAAAGATCGTAGCGTAGTGAAACAAAACATACTAAGTTCATAAAATAAAAAGCCGTGGTGGCCGAGTGGTTTAAGCAGTTGCCTGCGACGCAAAGGTCGCAAGTTCGAATCCCCACTGTACCAATGAGTTTTTCTGAACTTAAGTACAGTGATTAGTCACACCACGAGCTTAACAGTGAAGGAAAAAATCGAGAGAAACCTGCAGCGTCTGAAAATTCAAAGGCGTATGTATAGTCGGGCTGGAGTAACGGCGATGGACTCGCCATCTGTCACGTTGGCACCTAATATACCTCTGGCGGAAAGTGGGTGTGTGGGTAATACCTATACACCTCTGCCTACCCCTTCGGGGACCCTTGTGGGAAGGCGTGAGGATATTATTTATTTATTTATTCAGAAAATATTTTTTTTTACAACCTCGAACCTACAATCATGACTTTACAGACCACTGAAATAATTCCAGCACGCCCTTGCAGCACGGCCCTTTAACTACGTAAAAAAATGCTAATTAATGACGTTGATAAAATAAGTAGAGCGTTTTTGCGTTAGGTATATATATAAACATTGATTTCTCAAAGAAGTGTTGTATCTAAGGGCACGATGGAATTTATTGTTCTGACTCAAGCTGCGTTGGTAATACAAACATTAAAATTAACAACCTGTTCACTATTTACCATGTCAACACTCTACTTTGGAGACGGGCTTACCTAACTTATTATTAACTAACCTAAATGCATTGCAGTCTTCACACAATATACTTTCTAAAACTTTTAGATATATAAGACTACACTCTTATTATAATGGACTAATTAAATTAATAATATATTTTTTGTGTAATTTTAACAAGATACTGAGACATTACCTACTCGAAACCAGAGAGCGTGAAGAGAGATGAATGTAGAATAGAATGTATTCGAAGCGAAAGGGTCTAGTAAGGGTAAGTATAGAAAGAACAGGCGGTCTGGTATTCTCTACCTGTCCCATATATAATGTGCCATTATTTTTACTGAATGGGAGAAAGAGGAATTACAATACAATACGTCACTCCGCCGTATTGTTGTGTACAAAGTAGTTAAATAAATGGCACCGTCAAATAAGCTCGGTAAATCGATCCCTAAAATAAAGTATACAGAGTCGATATTTCGGGCTTAATTAACTCAGTAGCCCAGTTCAAGATTTGGTAGGGTGAACTACATGAAATAAACCTGTGGGCAGGGCATATATGACAGTTCTGAGAATCAATTTACGAGTCCTGGTGGCTGAATGGGAGCCATGGTAGCAGAGTGGTTGGAATAATGGTCTGCAAGACAAAGATTGCAAGTCGAGTCCCAATTGTATCAATGAGTTTTTATGAAGATAACTATAATAAATTAAAAAATCCAAAACTATTCTATAAGTTATAGCGGATACTTCACTACGCTGAAACGTATTATTTGGCCGTTTCTCTACATAAGGATTTAACGAAAATATTACCCGTCAGTTTTGATTCTAAGTATAATATATAATATATCCTCACGCCTTCCCACAAGGATCCCCGAAGGGGTAGGCAGAGGTGTATAGGTATATTAGGTGCCAACGTGACAGATGGCGAGTCCATCGCCGTTACTCAAGCACGACTATACATACGCCTTTGAATTTCTTCTCAGACGTATGCATGCAGGTTTCCTCTCGATGTTTTCCTTCACCGTAAAGCTCGTGGTGTGACTAACCACTGTACTTAAGTTCAGATTCTAAGTACTGAAACCTATTCAAATTCGGGCAGGCATGCTGGTGTTGGTAGTAGGTAGGTACTCACACACCCATTTTCTGCCAGAGATATATATTTTAGGTGCTTACGTGACAGATGGCGAGTCCGTACGCGCCATTTAGTTTCTTCATGCATATGAAGGTTTCCTCTCGATGTTTTCCTTCATCGTAAGCTCGTGGTGTTACAAATCACTGTACATAAGTTCAGAATAAATCATTGGTACAGTAGGGATTTGAATTTGCAGTCTGTGATTTATCCATTTAAAATAGTTACTTAACATATTTTATAGTAATTCTGTTGTTGCCATTTATCAATTCAAAATGTTCATAAACTTATCTATGTAAAGCGAAGATAATAATAAAGCTTTTATATTTAAAAAATCTATTAATTTTTATAGTAGATATTCAATCAATAAAGTATTCAATTTCGAATTAATTTAAACAAAATTAAACCAAAAAGTCACAGCGATAGAGGCTCGATATCCAATTAAGGCTTGACTTTTTATGAACCTTGGACAATTCTATTCTATTTGCTTACAAAAATCGTGTAGTTTGTTACACAACATATAATACCTCTTATTGTTGACTAGTACTGGAAAACCGCAAAGGTCGGCTTGATCTTCGTACGGAAGTTCCTATGCAATGTTAAATAGTTGGCATATACGGTGTGCTGCCAATAACACAAGGACAGCGACAAGTTAATATGGCTAGATTGGCAACAACGTCACCAGTGTCGCATTAAGCACTTCGCACATTTCACTTTCACTCGACATAACACCTCAAAATCACATTCCACTCCGGCGCAACAACTAGTTTCCGCGAAAATATCACTCAAATTTCCCGCGCGTACACATGTTGGTACCACTCGGACGAAGGAACACCAGTATTATAAAATTAAATATGCCACCGGGTCTTGCGTTAGAAAAAAGGCACACGCGAGAATAGCTGTATGGAAAATATTTATAAAAAGTAATGGCAGCGGACCGCGTAGCCTAGGAAGCCTTCAAGAAATCTTCAGCCAATCAATTTATAAATCAATATTACTAAATACAGCCTAACATAATTTTGAATGACGTGCACATTGGCAGCTGCTCATCGCGAATACTCGCCTGCCACAGATTGTTACAATTTAATACACAGCACAACGCACATGGAGAGGAAACTTTTTGTTATAAAATAAACACAGTCGCACTAAAGCCATCTAGCGGATAGTGGGTGACCTACGTGACTTCGTAAGTCTACCACGAGTTTTGTTCGTTTGTCGCTCTTCAAACATATCGCTAGTAAATTTTATCTGTTTATCGGTTGCCAAATGGTATATTGTTGAAAATGCTATATGTACTATAATCACTACATTATTTCAAAACAAATAACTCAGCCGCGTCTGTCTGTCTGTCTGTTTGCGATAAACTCAAACACTACTAAGATACAAAACTCTTTTCTCAAAATCTTTTTTTCGCAGTTTGAACTTATTGAACTTGACGTGCTTGACAGTAAATATCACGTCAAGTCAATTATTTTGAGTTGTTTGAAATATATTTTGTTACTTGATAGAAATTTATGTATAAATATCATTCGATTATACTATTATAGATTATAATGCCACCAAAGCCAAAAGAAGTGGTCAAAAAGCCCCCTCCAACGGTTATTCGCCCTGTAATTAGTGACTCGAGCCTTTTGAATGTGCCACTTGATGCTGTAGAGGGTAGGTTAATTAACTATTGATAAGAAAAATATCATTAATGTATAATTTAATTACATAGGTAAGTAGGTACACATCATAGAATAGCGCTAGTTCTCTCTAGACTTACAGACCCCTTTCTTACGAATGTTATCAAATTTGTTGTAACAACATCTCTATAACAAACACCTTCATGTACCCCTTAAGGAACCTTGTGGGGAGGTGTGAAAATACATAGTATTGTAACAAAACCAGTTTAAGTTTTGTTAGAATAATATTTATCAATTCATCATGATGATATGATGATGAATATATGAATAATAAATTGGTATATAAAAAACAATAGTGTATAATTAATTTTGTCCGATAGATACTTTATGTAAACTAAATGATGCGTGTAGGTATATAGTCAAATCCAAAAAAAAAATTTGAGTGCGATGAAGGATGACATAATTACCGATACAGGGTACGGCTTATTCGTAAATTTTCAAATACTCCCATCTTCCTTAGGTTACCAAGAACGCATAGAGACTGGTATAGATTGGACTCTTGTAGAGCAAGCAGCGCGTCACCACAAGGATCTGTGTCGGAGAGATGAAATACCGACAGTCACATTCTCCGAAGCACTTCAGAATAAAATCTACAAAAGCATTCTCAGCGGATTCCTTGACGAGCGATCTACTCTCACACTTCAAGAGCAATGGGAAACTATTCTACCGATGCTCTTGTGGGATGTAGAGAAGTTTTCTAACGAAGAAGGCAAGATATGCTTTCGGAATGATAATTTTATAACTGACGACATGGTAAAATTAATTAAAAAAGCGGTGAAACGTGGTGACAGGAATGTATTAAAACTAGAATTGAAAAAGGTGGATGTTCTAAGAATTAACGATTGTGAAGTAAGCTCCAAAACACATCGGAATGTACTAACAAAATATTTTTACGTGTTTTGTTGTATGCGTCATGTTTTTCAGATGACTGAATTAGACGAAGGCCTATGTGAATTTACAAAAGTGGTTAATTTAAATATGTGTGGTAACTTTTTAGCCCAATTTGATACAAATTTTATTCCCTCTGGGATAAGAAGTGTAGAGCTTCAAGCAAACCGCATTAGCAAACTTGACCAATTTGATCAATTACCCTCGCATTTGCTTTATTTGGGGTTGGCAAGAAACTTTATTAACGACGGTAACTAAATAAATAATACTATAGCAACATTTGTGGTGATCAGAGTAAATTTTAATCACACAATATCTTTACAGAGAGTGTATCATCTATGACGCTAACGCGTCACATCACTGTTTTGGATTTGTCTGATAATGACATCTACAATTTGGAGCCTTTACTAGATGTGCTTGCTAGACTGCCTGACCTTAAGGCGTTGTCGCTTGCAGGAAATCCCTGTGCGGTACGCACATTGCACACTAAGCCAGTAGCTAGTACGTCTGTGTATTTGTAGATGGCGCTGTTATCACGTAACAGCAACCGGTATAATACTCGGTTCGAGTTTTACATTGCTTACTTATCACCTCTCACTTACATACATAAACATCATCATGTCGAAACCTTCAAGGTGTAGGTAAAGATAACCAAGCAGGAGTTCTGTAGGCTTACAAAGATCATATTCATAAATCTTTTCATACATGCTCGCCGATTTTCAGTGTAATTTACCTTATCATCTTTGATTCAGCATTGATGTTTCCTTCATTTCCTGACTATACTTCAAACCAAATTATATTACCTTTCTTAATTATTACAAACCCATTCGCATTTTATGAATCTCTACATTTCAACCTTAGTCATATTTCTTTCGACAGAAGCGCTTTTGCCTCCAATAGGTATGCACTATGCACGTCTAAATGTTATCATCATGCTTAATCTTACACCAATTATTCTATAATTCATAGGTTTGTGCTTGTTATGCTCGCAACACCCTCATGAGATTACCACGTCTTAAATGGCTGGATGCTCGTAAGATACTAGTGACCGACAGGTCTGTAGAGCCTTTCGAACCACATCCAGATGATTTACGTTCTGCATACTTCAGCTTCACGGTTATTAGAGTTATGTCAGTGCCTCAACCGCCAAAACCGGATAAGGTAAGATTTACATACATACGTATCAGCAGGCCTGTGGCCCATCTGATCCCTCCCTGGATAGGCGAGAGAGTATAGCGCCAGTATGGTATTTTCTTCAAGATTTTGTAATGTGTATATTTTTATAATCAAGTCAAAAATCTTTTACTCTACGTAAAGGTCACTAACTCTACGTATGAAATTACCGTTACAAAAAAAAAGCCTGTCAGGAGAAGAAACGGAACAAACTCCCCGGTTATCCCATTTCTTTTAATTTTCCCATTTATTTTAATTGCGTAAGGGTAAATATTAAGATAAGTAAGATATTATTTACATATTTCATTGTTTAAAAATTTATAAAAATATGCAATTTATGGCTATGCATGGCCATCAGTAGGTAATTATACTCTGCTATTCTCTATCTCAATCATCAATAAAAAAAAACTCATATTTTTTTGTGCTGTGTTGAAATTTTTTGCTTTGCTTACGTTGTATGACAGCTTATCTACTACTAAGGTAACCATGTGAACCGATATATTGTTAGCTGGTACCACTTGTAGACGTTTGCCAGCAGCAATACCTAGAATATCGACCGAGTTGCCTTCTTTTAAAAAATCTTTTCACACTCGTCAATCTTCTCGGAATCGTCAATCGTCAATCTCGGAAAGCTACATTCACCTTGAGTGGCTATATTTTCTTTTATAAAAAAAATCTTATGTCCACCAGTGCGAAGCCGGGACGGACCGGCAGTATCTAATAATTTGCTCTAAATATCGTGAATGTTATTACAGGGAGCCGTTACAACATTCCATGTAGAATTAGAGTTACCACTTTTAGATTCTGCAAGACGGAGTTTTTTAATGTATCGACGACATGAATCGCTAACCGAAATGCTGCCACCCCCTGAAGACGAGGACTGGTCGATCCCCAAGTTGATGTCGACGGTAGTTGAAAGTAAATCAGGAGTTGGTATGTATCTTATGAGGTTTCATAGCTCGAGGAGCCTTACCTTGCCACTCACCATTCGCACTTTTGAATATTTTTAGTGGTAGTTGTGGAACCCTTTTTTATAGGCCTAAACCTGTCATAAGTTTGAAGAAAACATACGTACTATATACATATACAGACATAATAGAAGCAGACTAAAACGGATGGCTAATAATAATATTCATATCTCACACAAAGTCAGCTGACCTTTAACTGACTGTGCTATATATTATGCCCAGACACATAAATGTCTACTGCGTTCGGTAGTAGTACACGCGAACATTAGACGGCAGAGAAGGCAAAGCAAGACTTAATATTTATTGTTTTTGATTGAAACAGGAGAAGAATCGCAGCAATCCGATATCTACAATCATTTAGTTGCGAAGAATTCGCGTGAAATTTGTCATTTTACCAAGTTTGAGAGTAATAAAATCCAATGGAACAAGATAATGAATTTCCAAGAGCCCACTCTGAAGATATTTTGCCCGGACATTTTCGCTCTCAGAGACACCTTCCGAACCGTAGTAACGTGTAGGCTGGTTTATACTGTGGTAACTCACCTTTATTTGATCTCTTACATTGAATTAAGATGTTGCTGCGGCCGTGTGGTTCATCTAACCCCTAGCTAAGTGTCCATATGCAGCCTCAAACCCATCTATGCAGTTTTCACGTCATAAATTTGTCACTTTAAAAGCTTCTCCGGTATGGTAGGTAGAGGCGTCACAGTATATTATTTCGCCTATGATATATATATGTAGAGTTATCAACGCGATAGTTCTCTGAATTATTTCTCATACGTCCACCTCCTTGTTGTTTCCTTCGCCGTAAAGTTCGTACAGTACGTGAGCCATTATACATATAATCACGCCGAGTCCCTAACGGGGCAGGCAGAGAGTATAGAGCGCCATTTCTCCCTAGACTTACATAGTGAGCCATTACTTACGCACAAATCATTAATACAGGTAGAGAGGTTGGAATCAACAAGCTTGACTTCTTAAACTACATGCTCACGCCGGAATATTTATTTCAGACAATAACCGGCAAACCTCAAAAGTCGGACAAAAAGAGTGCTGTCAGTTTGAAAACGGCCACGGAGCAGAGAGTCGTACTGGCGACAGTGAAGTGTGCATTAAGACGTCCCGACTGGAGCCAACCAGCTCAGTATTTTCACTGGGACGACTCGCTCGGAACTAACGAGGCCTTACACTGGGGCGATGGAGATCTTTCAGTAAGACATAAGATTATACGTGACTTATATTAGTTGATGAAGCGATAGTGTCTGTAAGTCTAAAGAGGAATGGTGGCTTACTCTACCTGCCTATATTGTTGAACGTATATATAAGTTGTATCTTAACTTATTTTTTGTATTGTTTGTCCTTAGGCTACTTGATCGAGTAGGAAGTTTTTCTATGTAAAGTCTTATATTAAGTACTAGCTGTGCCCGCGACTTCGTCGGCGTGGACGGCATTTTTATCTTTCGTAAAAATGTAATTTTTTTCATTAAAAAGTATCCTATGTTACTTCTAATACCTCCAAGAATATGTGTACAAAGTTTTATAGAGATCTCTTAAGTAGTTTTTACGTGAAAGCGTAACAAACAAACTTACATTCACATTTATAATATTAGTAAGAATGTAAAATCAAGCACGTCGCCTATGGAATACACTATCTGTATAATCTAATTAAGGATTTTTTTATACAATCATGCATAATTACTGGTATAAATGTAGATAAATTTGTCTATTACGTCAGTTGTCATGCGGCGACTCTAAACAACACCTATGTATATGACTGATGCCGCCTGTACATCCATCACATTATCACCGTGAATCGGTCAAAGTTCAACTAACTCATAGTCACATTTGGATGAATTAAATAAACGATATCGTCTTATTTTGTTACCAGGCGCGGAATAATCAAACTACTTTAACCAGGGTTTTTTATATATCAATGACTTTAACTCATCCTCACGCCTTCCCACAAGGGTCCCCGAAGGGGTAGGCAGAGGTGTCTAGGTAATACCCACACACCCACTTTCCGCCAGGGGTATATTAGGTGCCAACGTGACAGATGGCGAGTCCATCGCCGTTACTCAAGCACGACTATACATACGCCTTTGAATTTCTTCTCAGACGTATGCAGGTTTCCTCTCGATGGTTTCCTTCACCGTAAAGCTCGTGGTGTGACTAATCACTGTACTTAAGTTCAGAAAAACTCATTGGTACAGTCGGGATTCGAACTTGCGACCTTTGCGTCGCGAACTGCTCGAACCACTCGGCCACCACGGCTCTTACTAACTTTTTTTTACACAAAAATAGTTGCTAGCGTATGGCCCGAATGATCTTAGGTAGCACCGTAGGCTTTCAGTCCCTTAAATTAGGACTATTACTAGTTGTCTTAATATGGTTTAGCTCGCTTAGCACCAACCGAGTCCACGTGTCACGTATCGAGGGTCAAGCAATCAAGCGAACAGTAACAGTCCTCAATAAATAATATGTAATAATAGTTTTTATTTTTTTTTTGCTAATAATACATTAAATAAATTAGGACACTAATAAATAAGGACCTAACAATTCTGAAATCTTCTCTTAAGTAAGAAATACCTGTATCAGGAGGATGCGCTCTTAACTTGTCATGAAGTTAACTTGATGTTACTTCATTCAACTTCATATAAAATCTAATATGTTAGATAAGGAGTGTTTTTTCATGATGCAGGTGCTACAATACACAGTAACGCCAATTAAAGTCACAAAAGGAAAATCAGAGACTGATACAGGGCCCACAAGACAATATCCTCCTGATAACCTCACCTGCCATTTTGCCTTCGGTATAGATACACTGCGAGCGTAAATAACTTTGAATATAAAAACTTAAGCACTATCGTTGTTTTATCGCAATTATTATTCCGATGAACCCTTGGATTAACACAGAGTAAGGTAGGATTAGTATAGTAGGAGTAGTATTAACTAGTTTACCAATTTGTAACAACAGAGATATCACGGATTTGTCGCTTAACATTTCTTTACTGAATTACACAGAAACATATATATATATCTTTATGCCTTCCCACAAGGGTCCCCGAAGGGACAGGCAGCGGTGTGTAGGTAGTACCCACGCACCAACTTTCCGCCATATATATAATTTTGGTGCTAACGAGACAGATGGCGGGTCCATCGCCGTTACCCGTTACACGACTACACATAGGTCTTTGAATTTCTTCAAGCGTGTTTCCTCTCGACTTTTACCTTCACCATAAAGCTCGTGGTGTGACTAATCACTGTACATAAGTTCAGAAAAACTCATTGGTACAGTCGGGACTCCATCTTGCAATCTTTGTACGCTGGCTTTGCCGGCCACCACGGCTTAACTTAACCAAAAACTAAAAGTCAAGTACCTACTTATGTTGTAATTGGTCTTCGTAAAATGCTGTCAAAGACTGCTAAAGATTGCTTGAACTCTAAGGAACCATACTGTGAACATAAAATCTCTGTACAAAGCAGTGCATCTACTGAGTTTATGGTTACATCAATTCCACGGCAGTCGAACAGTGTTGAAGTAAATAATCACATCCTCAATTGGATCAACGATAGGGTCAGTTGTACATATGAAAAGGTCACACACGGTCGTTGCTTAGAAATGGCGGGGGGTCAGCAGGAGCGCTGGGGCAATCAAGTAGAATACCTACTTTCATGTCTCGGGTACGCTGTAGGAATTGGCAACATCTGGAGGTTTCCTTATTTGTGCTATAAAAACGGGGGAGGTAAGTACTTTTCTTTTTCCTTTTGTTAGTGTTGAAGTAATCTCGACTTTATTTCCTTTTCTTACAGGTGCGTTTTTAATACCGTATTTCCTCACTTTGTTAATATGCGGAATCCCGCTGGTGTATTTAGAGACCTTATTGGGACAGTTCGCTAGTGCAGGATGCATATCAGTATTCAACATTACACCGTTGTTCAAAGGTAAGCTATCCTTTCTGTCTCTTTGTTCTTTAATTATATGTGTATATGTATATCTTCAAGTCTTCCCAAAGGGGCAGCCAGAAGTGTGTTGTGATACAACCTTTACAATAGGTATTTCTTGAATTATCTCTCGTTGCGTGACTTTCGGAAACTATTGCTACCTGACCTAAAATACCTCCAGCCCGGCCCGTCTTAGGTTTTAAGTAAACAAGACTAAGGGCACCCCCTTTGGTGTTTGAACCTCGACGTTGCTCAATCGCAAGCTAGAGAACATAAGCAAGCAAGAATATGGCTTATATATGAATATGGTAAATAGCAATTTAAAATGTCTTATAATCCTTCGCAGGAGCTGGATATGCCGTTATAGTTGTAAACGTAATTGCAGTCACATACTTCTCGGCTATTATGTCGTATCCAGTACTTTACATCTATCATTCGTTCAACTCGCCTTTGCCGTGGCAGAATTGCGGCAATCCATGGAATACCGAGAAATGTACTCAAGTAAGCTAATTATAGATTTATGAATTAATATAATGAATGCATCTTGCGTGTGTTTATATTCAGATATGTTCCAGATAACACAATATTCGAGTAGTTTAGCGTCAAACGTTTCTTTGACTACTCCGGAAGATGAGTTCTTTCAGTAAGTACATGAGTGAAGCTCGCTATGAGAATTTCGCAATTTCGAATTCGCATACGGAAGGTGACCTAATTGTCGAGTGGTTATTGGTCTTGTCTTTGAAGCTGAACTGTGCGGGCTAGATCCCCGCTGAGGGCAGTTATTTGATAAGGAGATGAGAAATGAGATGAACATAAGTCTTAACGGCACATATACTTGTAATCTCCATAGTACAAGGTTTGCTTTGTTTAGGACTACTACAATTTGTATGAAATTCCTATATATGAAAACCTGAGTTCAAGAAAACTCTTTAGAATATACCGGCGGAGTTCTCTTCACAGTGCATTGCAGGCTACTATTATCGCCACGTCCAAAATAATAAAAAAGTAGGATTAAAAACACAACTCGCAATTATACTTTTCTTTTTCGCAATACAACAAAGCCCACCTGATGTTATGGTGTCATTTACAAGTTGAAAAGAACAAATGTTGTACAATAAATACATTCTAACTAATTCAATCGCAGCTATCAATGACGTTACTATTATGTGCAGATGACAAGAAATTAAGAAGTTAAGTCAAGTGTATTTTTACATCTCGCCTGTGAGTTATATATTTTTAGCATTCGGCTCCTGCGTATGTCCCCCGGCATCCATCACATCGGTCGGATAGTATGGCCCGTGTTCTGGTGCAACGTCATCTGTTGGATTCTCGTATATCTGTGCATTTGTAACGGTGTCAAGAGCGTCGGTAAGGTGAGCTTTGGACATTTTTCCGCTTGGCAAGTTGCCCTCATGTCAATCACCTCTGATTTCATGAACTTCTAAGAATTTTCAGATGTATTTATAATCCCCAGATCGTGTATTTCACTGTTTTATTCCCGTATTTGGTGCTGACTGCATTGCTTGTAAGAGGAGTGACACTTCCCGGTGCTTGGCAAGGCATCTTGTATTACATTCTCCCCGATTGGGGACAACTGGCAAATCCAAAGGTAAGCCCTAGAGCCCTTCTTCTAGAAAGCTATGAAGTGTTTTTAGCAACGCATATCGCTTCCATCAAGGGTCCCGCAGTAAAAGTGACAATTATCCATTCAGTTATATTCAACATCTGGTCCAATATATTGACTTTACTATTTGGGTCAGTTGGTCATGGGTTCAATCTCCGCTCGCCATAATAATTTGAGTGATATTCATTTTATGACTATTAAATATATATATATGTATATCCCTTTACATATTTACTGTATTCATTTTTGGTCCTATGAAACATGTTCTGATTTAAAGTGAATTGGAATCAATTATTAATACTAGTATGTATTAATAATTTGCTGAACAAGCAAATTCCTTACAACCATTTCTGTATATTTCGTATTGTAATGAGAATGCTTGAAGTTCATGTTGATATCAGATATGGGCGGATGCCGCTACGCAACTTTTCTACTCGCTTGGCCCTGGATGGGGAGGGCTGGTCAGCATGGCGAGTTTCAACAAGTTTCATTACAACAACTTACGGTTAGTTTCTATTAGAATAAATAACACAAATACAACATTTTAAAAAATAGCCATGATAGCCCAATGGTTAAGTAGTCGCCGTACCGTAAAGATTTATAAGTTACGAACCCCGGCGGCTGTAGCAGTGAGTTGGAAAATTTGAGAAAAACACCCCACGTGGGGTATCTCACGCGTCTCGTGATTATTACACCACAAGCTTTACAGTAATTAAAACGAGAAGAAATTCAGACACGTATATAATATATTTGATAGTTGGCAAAAGACGTCACTCATCCTTCACTCCACTCCATCTGTCACATTGGCATTTAATATCTCTGCTAATCCTTCGCGGACACTGAAGCTAACACTAAAACAAACAATTACAAGATTCTTGGTTAGCATTTTAGGTTTTAATTAAGAACTAGAAGCGAGCCGCGGTTTTACCCGCTTATGAAATGATTTGCTGACAATTCCAATTTCGATGGGTATTGAAACTGATGTATATTTCCAGATCGTCGATAATAATACCGCTGGTAAACAGCGGCACAAGCATCTGGGCAGGGTTCGTAGTGTTCTCCGTGCTAGGGTTCGCAGCAGAAAGTGCTGGGCTGCCGGTGGGCCGGGTGGCCACCGCTGGGCCTGGCCTGGCCTTCGTCACATACCCGGCCGCTGTCGCCATGATGCCAGCACCTAACCTATGGGCGGTCACCTTCTTCGTTATGTTGTTCTTCCTCGGTATTGATACAATGGTAAGAATACATTTGACGACTGAAATCCCACGTAATATACGTTACAGTATATACCATTAGCGCGATAGTTAGTGAGTATGTACGTAAAGTACGTTCCGTACTCAATCACGTGTCTGCGACTGTATGGATTTGGATGACTTTTACAACTGCATGTTTAGCAGTTCTCTGTCGAACCGAGAAACCTCTTTCACTTCATCTACTTCCCTCAGTCTCTTCACACATCTTTGCCGGATTCAAGTACGCTCCAATCCTGAGTGTGCGCTAATTGTCAAATATTGTTTTATTGAATTTCTATTGTCAGTATTAAAGTGCGCATGTCCATTTGTTCACAATCTGTTTCTGATCTGCTTGATACATGAGCAATCAAAATTTGAAATTAGAATAAGAATGAAAAGAGATCTTAAAATAAATTTACCGGGCAGTTGTACAGAAGTTTATATGACATTTATATGTATATCTGTTCCTATTGCACTCTTGAATAATGATGGCAATGTCATGGTGAGGCCCCTGTGAAGCATGTTCCTGTATCTGTTCCCAGTTTGTTACCATAGAAGCAGTAATTGCTGGCTTGCTGGACGAGTTCCCCGCGCTGCGCGCACGTAAGAAAGTAATCACATTACTTATGTGCTTGGCGCTCTTCAGCCTCTCAATCATCTGCAACACTGAGGTAATTCTTATATTATTATAACTGTCAAGTAATCAATAAAAAACATGCTTCTCAATAATAGATAGTTGGTTTAATTTGACTGCTCCACTGAAATAGCCTGAGCAGAACAAGCATATTTTTTGTTAAAAAATATCCTCACGCCTTCCCACAAGGGTCCCCGAAGGGGTAAGGGCAGAGTTGTATGGGTAATACCCACACACCCACTTTCCGCCGAGGTATATTAGGTGCCAACGTGACAGATGGCTAGTCCATCGCCGTTACTCAAGCACGACTATACATACGCCTTTGAATTTCTTCTCAGACGTATGCCGGTTTCCCCACGATGTTTTCCTTCACCGTAAAGCTCGTGGTGTGACTAACCACTGTACTTAAGTTCAGAAGAACTCATTGGTACAGTCGGGATTCGAACTTGCGATATTTGTGCCGCAGGCAACTGCTCGAACCACTGCAACCACGGCTCTTTTTTCTTTATTGGTTCTTAAAGAGCTAAATTAAACTGAAACTCAGTCATACCCTTCTATCTAAATTAGACGCGCCGATGGTATATGTTCCAAATTTTGTTGAAATGTTTCTTCCTTTTGTCTTTTGAGCACATTTAACATCAGTCATGCACTATATGCTGTGCCTGCACTAAGTATCCATGAAATGCACTTAAGCTTTGTTTTAGAGTCGACCTATTCTTAAAAAAATTACTATTCACCCAAAGATCGCTCATGACCAAAGTGCAATTTTTCCAAAACACTGCAAAAGTCGTTGCACATCTAGAACAAGTTTTGAAATCATTTTGCAACAGTGTTGTATGCAAGTGGCAGTCGAGTGACGCGCAGGCGTCGCGTGACTGGCGCACTTGAAAGTTCCTTACCGCTAGTAAGTGCAGGGTCGTACCAAGACGCGTACCATAATTATTCAAGAGTGCGAAAAGGACAGATTTATAGTATACATATATATCTATCCCTTACACACATGAATGATGAATGCAAAAGACGTCATGGTAACGTCCCCGATAAGTCGATAGCACCGCCAGTGACATTGAAGTAATTGAAACATTATTACTATTTATTTATAAGAGATATTTAATCATAATTATCACGTTCGTAACATCACGTCGAGCTCGGTGGGAAAGTTCATGTGTGATTGATCGCCTGTCAAGGGAACGGAAGAGGCGGCGAACATTCCGTTGTTATCATACTACTTCAATGACAGATTTTACTTTTAATCATTCTCCGTTTCTATATTTTAATCAAGAGTATTTACAAAGTAAACCAATACTTATGCGCACTTGTGTAATGAAATACTCAAGCGTTTATCAATGGAACTTTGTGTTATATGTTATAGTATATTGACTCCTTTTCGAGTTTTGAGACACACGCTTACAAAGCCACAGTAATATCGTATTTAATAGATGCCGTTCAAAAAATGCTTCGTGTACGTTGTGAAAAATATTTTTTACTCGAATTAAACTCTACTTGAAAGTCTTAGTTTTGATGTGTACTCATTTATCAATTCAATTATCGAATTGTCTTACATATAAACGGTATTATAAACATATCGCTATTATTTTCATGTTACTTCGACGTGACCCATATTAAACATCGATTTAATAGAGTTGCCGAGGGGCATGGTGGCCGAGTGGTTGTCGTGTCGGGTGGCCGAAGCAGTTGCCTGCGACACAAAGATAGCAAGTTCGAATCCCGACTGTACCAATGAGTTTCTGAAATTAAGTACAGTGATTAGTCATAGCACGAGCTTTACGGTTAAGAAAAACATCGAGAGGAAACCTGCATACGTCTGAGAAGAAATTCAAAGGCGTATGTATAGACGTGCTTGGCTATGGACTCGCAGTCTGTCACGTTGGCACCTAATATACCTTTGGCAGAAAGTGGGTGTGTGGGTATTACCTATACACCTCTGCCTACCCCTTCGGGGACCCTTGTGGGAAGGCGTGAGGAATAATTGAGTTTAGCTTACTTTTAATTTCTCCACTAGGGTGGTCTCCATGTACTCAGACTACTCGATGGCCACGTCGCCATAGCGTGTGTGCCGATTGTGTGTGGACTCGAGCTTATTGCCACTATGTTCGCGTACGGAGCTGACAACTTCCGAAGAGACGTCATGTTCATGACAGGCAAGCCCCTAGTAAGGTTCTGGATCATCATATGGAGCTACATTATTCCTGTTATCTTAGTGGTAAGTATATACATACATATGTGTGAGTGAAGACGTAAACATTTTTTTCTTTGATGAAGTTCTCTCGGATTTCGCTTGTTTGTAATATGTAAATATAATATGGAATAATAATGTAATATGTATGTTTTGCTCAGTTAATTACAAGCTACGCATTGCTGGATGCGTCAGGCATTGCTGGTTGGTGTGTGGCGCTTGTTAGCGTCATTTGCATTCCGATACACGCAGCCAAAGTGCTATACCAGTCGGAGGGAAATTTTCTGAAGGTGGTATTCCTCTGCCTCTTCTTACACACTATTTCGCTACGATGATGATATATATTTAGGTATCAAAGTGACAGATGGCGAATGCATCGCTGTTTTCTCAAGCTCAACAATACTTAGTCTATGAATTCCTGCTCAAACATCTGCAGGTTTCCCTTAGATGTTTTCCTTCACCGTAAAACTTGTAGTTTAATTAATCAGGGTAAGTACAGACAAACTCAGCCTCAGACCTCAGCCTCAGACTCAGACGACTTCTCGAGCCTTTCAGCCACCACGCCATTATGTTTTTAGTCGAAACAGAAATATATTAATGACGTGTCTTACATTCCAGCGTATTCATGACAGCTGTCAGCCAAGCAGCGAATGGGGTCCAGGTGAGCCCCAAGTGCGCGCGCGCTGGCTCGCTGCCAAACAGGACAATGCTATTGAAGCACACCAAATGGATAAATATTAATATTGAATTTTCTTGTGCATTAGTTAAAAAAAAATAGATTTTTTTATGATATCCCTATACCTATACAAGCTTTGACAAATCAAAAAAGGGATGTGTTCAAAAATATGTTCTGGCATGTCAGAACTGGCGAGTCACCGGCTTGAAAAAGTAAAATAAAAAATATCTTGTAAGAACCTTGATGTATTATTTCAAGTCACCTGCAAATTTATTTTTAGTACTTTAAAAGATTACGATCTTTACAATGATGAAGAACACTGAAGAAACACATCTGATCCACTATGATGTGTTACTGCATAATATTCTCCACCTTTAGAAATCTGACTATTTGACTAATCACTGTAGGTACTTAAGTTCAGAAAAACTCATCGGTACGGACGGGATTCGCATTTGCATTGCTTGTGTTGCAGGCAACTACTCGAACCACTCGGCCACCGTGGCTCTTAAAAACATGAATTTATAGTATCTACCATAGAGTAGTTATAAAAAAACAAGGAAATTTAATCACTATGGGAATACATGTCAACAGTATGTCAAGAAAATATTTCTTCCAGTAGGCATTTCAAGCCGCATCAAAATTTGTAGTAACGTAACCATGTAATTTGGAGCAAAATTATCGTACTGTAGATTTTCAAACAAATTTTATTTAGGGCTTTTGAATTAAATTCTGTGTTTTTTTATATTCCACTTTCAATACGCTTTCGATAAACCAAGCTAATAAGAAAAAATCAAAATGGGTGACACAGGAGCAGATCATCAGGATGATAAGGACAAAAGAGTTAAAATTCAGGTATTTCATAGAATGCGAATATCGCTAAAGGCTAAGCTACGCCAAAGGCTACCTATAAGTATTACACATGGTTAAGTTCTAGTAATCAGCTTGCAAGTTGCAACATGCATACAGTCTGTTCGGTAGGGTTGTGAGTATCCCAAAGAGATCAATCAATCGAAACGCGATTCTGATAATGATTCGATCAAATCAGCCCTTGTCAATCAGCTGTTGACCATAGACTTGCTCCAACAAGCCACTGTTTCTGATATTGATATTATCTAACCATCTGAGTTGTGTCTACCCTTGGTTCGTTTTATTAGTTGCCAAAAACAATCACGCGGAAGGATCTTAATCGGCAATTAAATCATGACTGGGTTTATGAAACCTTACGCTCAAGCAACTAAATTGACTAAGAAGTCATTATAAAGAATGTATAAAATCTTTAAATAAACATATACTTCATAAGGTCGAAGGCGAGGATGAAGTGGCAGAGGGAGAGATGGGACGCAAGAAAATGAAGAGATTCACGTTGCCTCCAAACCTGCCGAGATGGTGGCAAGCCAAGATCATACAATATGCGTAAGTTGCTCTTATATAACAAGCGAATCAGCGTAAATTGCTATCTTCACGTCACAACTTCATGACTCGAGCGATGACGGAGACTGCTAGGCAGGCCAAAGTCACTCGGAGGTCCAATGTACGCCTTCTCCGCAACACGATTTTCCTCTTCTTACCATACTTTTACGACCACCGTATAAGTATGGAAAGTAGTACCGTAAAAGTTGTAGTAGTACTAGACAGTCTGAAAGTTTGTCTCAAAAAAAGATCCTTACAGATCAACTTATTCTTATAGGTACATAGTGGGGCTTATTTTTTTTTATTTATTGGTAAGAAGTTTATTTGCTTAAAAAAATGCTTGCGAAACCATCAGTGGGAAGAAATTATATCTACAAATGTAATCCTTGTCGCAGGTTTCGTCGGTTCGTGGGGTTTCTGTGATGTAATTTATGATGTTAATAAAATGTTCGTACAAGTGTTTAATTGGGCATATTATTCGCTACTTGATACTGCAGCTGTGCCGGTATGACTGTGCTAGTGATACCGGCTAGTCAATGCAAACTGGGGAAAAACGTTTGAGAACTTCCGCCAATGCCGATAAGTTAATCAAAACACGTGTTTCGGGGGGGAACGACCTCGATGGCAGTTCAGTGAAATAAGCTAAGTACTTTGAACACTGGTACCTACATGTTTTTAAATATAAACACACACATTTATTTTTACTGATTAAATTATGATATGAGGTCTCCTATTATATTACTCAAATAGGTGTTTAGATCATGAAGGTGCTTTATCTGTAAAGAATTATAATAGAAATAATAATACCTTTCTTCTTCGTCCACATTCATTATTCTCTTCATACATGCTCGCCAGTTTTGTATACTCTTGACTTTCACGTCCTTGGGCACCAATGTCGCGTTGTGGACAGGTACTCTATTGAGTACTGACTAATGAGAATGCTTGCTACATGTGTTACATGGTCCCATTTGAGATAAATTATTGGCTGGATCAACATTCATAGAAAATGTTTAATGCTAGAAAAACAATTACGCGGATGAAACCGCACACGGCAGCACAACTTGTATATATGTTTATGACGTTAAACGAGTGTTGCCAGTCTCTGAATAAAAAATTACGCGTTTTGATAGTCATCACAAATTTAAGAGCTGGGCTCTTGTTTCGGCGTCTCTGATGCAGTCTCCTCCATTCGCTTCTGTCCAGCGCAACCTCCTTGACCTCATCATTTTGATAGTACTCAATCTTATTGACGCGTGACGTCACAGTAATCTGTGTTTTTGTTACTTTAATCAGCAATATGAGCGTTGGAGGATTACGATCACGTGATCGGTCGCAGTTCAATTCGCGTGATGTCTTCATTTCGATTGAAACGAACGCAAGCCCCCAATATATTTACTTCCGACATTCGATTTTATGTCAACATTGCCAAACGCATTGCTTACACCGTAAAGAGTAGGAACCACATCGGTTACACGCGAAAGCTTCTTTGGTATGTTTACCTTTGTTGGAAAGCTTAAAATTCAAAATATATATACTACCAGGTAGTATATATATATCCTCACGCCTTCCCACAAGGGTCCCCGAAGGGGTAGGCAGATATACGTATTGTATATACAAGGTCCTGTCCCGCCCAGCTTCGCTTGGGTGAAAAATTTTTTTTTTCCGAAATACTTTCGCAGCGCCACCATCCGCGCGGGTCCAATTGCGAATCTAAACGGTTTTCGAATCCACTTGAACACACACAAAAATCCTCAAAATCGGTCTAGCTGTTTAGGAGGAGCTTAATTATATGTATATATAAAACACACGCACAGAAGATTTATATAATAGATAAAGATATAAATATATCTTCACGCCTCCCACAAGGGTTTCCGAAGATACACGCACTTCCCGTCGGAGATATATTTTAGGTGCTAACGTGACAAATGCTTAGTCCATTGCCTTTTCTTAAGCAGTTGAATATCTACTCAATCGTGTGGTTTGCAGGTCTCAATCTTTCAAGGTCGTGGTATAACTTAATCACTGTACTTAAGGAAAACTAATTGGTACAGTCGGGTACTTGCCATCTATCGCGGCTATCAACTCTCTACATCTCACGGCATAGCGGCTAAACCGATTCTAGCAGGAAAATTTCCAAAGCTACTTTTTCGAACTCGACGCGGGCGAAGCTGCGGGCTTAAGCTAGTTATTTATAAAATATATACAGAAGTCTTTAACGCGATATAGATTCGGCGTATTTCTATTTGCAAATCCAAATAAATTTAAATATAATTCCAAATAAATTGTGAATTGAATTGAAAAGCTTCTTATAATCATTTAAAAAATATGTTCAGGTTAACTATCTTCCTAACTCCGTTATTGTTATTCAACTGAACATTCAAAATTGATTCGTATATCAAATAGGTAAGTATGTATTGCATATAAATAATTGTTTGTCATCGAAGGCCAGACCCAATGGCGCAAAGACCTGGCCTGACCCGGTCGTGACGTTGGTGCCATCCGGGTCACCCGCAGATGAACCGGGTGAGTCGGCTGACACTACCCCGCTCGATTTTCATATAATATATATACGTCATTTGGAATCTACATAAAAACGACAAATGAAAGGCAAACATCCTAGAAAAAAAACCGATTTCAATTAAGAGTATATAAAGTAGTAACTTGAATGGAAAATACAAAATATTAAAAATGTTTGCAATTTAATTCAATTTTGATTGATGTTAAAACCTCAATTATTTTTAACACACGATAGATTGAGCTTCAATGTGAAGTGTAATTAAAAGAACCACTCACATCGGTAGCGCCGACGAGAAGTGATTCAGTGCAAATTGTCTGTGAGTCAGGGTGGGGTGAGAGATTAATGTTCGCGTGTGAACCCCACATGCTGGCGATGGGGTGGCTCGGCGGTAATGGCGGCGGCAGTCATTGCACCTTCGGCCGCGCGAGTGGCAACATGCAGTGAGTGGCAAGATGCAGCGTACTCCTTCGAACGCTTCCGAGGGCTTCTGGACCACGATAGAGCTGCTCGCTGACCGCGGTCGTCGCAGATCCGCCGCCGATGCCGATGACCATGTCTCCATCGACGTCCTAACGAGAAGAGCGTCTTCGCTCAGGTGTCTATCGTTAATCACTAGCACATAAGAGCACCTTGTATTACTCCCTTATGTCTTTGTATCCGTAGTATACTCGTGGCATAACTGATTCGCACATAGCACATCTGAGATTGTTATCTTTTTTACCAAGCCCTTATATATAACCCAACATTCTTGTGGACTCGCCATCTATCACGTTGACACTTAAATATATCTCCGGCGAAAAAAGAGTGTGTCATTAGCGTAAAGATAACACTCTTGTCGATATTTTATACGAGATCTGGTTCGCAACATCCTAAGTAGGACACCCAATCGTATTTTTTTTATATACTTAATAATATTTAAATCATAGACGCTTTACTCTCTTTGGAAACCATATGAGGGGCCGCGAGATGATAAATGTATATTTAAATTATGCTCACTATACACATAGCGGCCCATTAATTCCATTGATTAAATTGTGTTCAGTCTTATTTTCCTACACTGTAAGCTCTAGTCTTTAAAATATTCAAACCCACTACCGTAAGCATAGCAAACCTATACCACAGCCACTAGACTACTATCCTATTGAAACGCAACAATAAAAACTGTCTCTTCATATAGTGAATTCCAAGACCTCTCGTATCTTCTCCTCAAGATCTAAGCAATTCTCATTTCACCAGAAAGGTACCGAAATTACCATTTATCAATTACTAGCTGTGCCCGCGACTTCGTCGGCGTAGACAGCTTTTTTACCCTTCGTAAAAAAAAAACTTTTTTTTTCAACAAAAAGTATCCTATGTTACTTCTAATACCTCCGAAAATATGTGTACAAAGTTTTATGACGATCGGTTAAGTAGTTTTTACGTGAAAGCGTAACAAACAAACTTACATTCACATTTATAATATTAGTAAGGATGTACTCACCTGTAAAGGTAAATTTGTTAACAAAAGGAGTATTATACTGTACATATATTGGCCTTATAAATCCGTTATAGAAGTGTTTACGCTTTTAATAGCTAAACAAAACAGACGCATTTCACGTAAACACAATTTTATACAAACTCTAGACAAAATATTAATAAATCATCTGTGAATTGTCCGTAGGTAATGCATCCAACCAGTTTATTCTCCCGAGACACGCTTTTGTTCTGGTTCAAGTGCTTCGATAATAATAAATGTGTCTGAAATCATTTTGCGTCATTCACACTCGCGTATATTCATTTTAGAATAAATATTTTGTTATATACCATTGGGTATGCCTGCCAAATCTCTCTGCTACTGAATATTCCTCTATATACTGTAATAGTCCTCTTGGCCCTTACCATTACGTATACATATATATTATTTCCGACCTATTTTCCAATATATTATGGTTGCCGTTACTCAAGCACAACTATTCATACGCCTTTGAATTGCTTCTCAAAGGTATGCAGGTTTCCTCTCGATGTTTTCCTTCACCGTAAATATCGTGGTGTGACTAATCACACCACGAAAAACTCATTGGTACCGGATTTGAACTTTGAACCTTTGTGTCGCAGGCAAGTACTCGAACCACTCGGCCACCACGGCTTTATTTACATCATTGCTTTCGGCAAAATGACGATTTCGACAGAATTATTGTCATCATATAATCTGTCCCGGTCTGTCTTGTTCGGTCTCATCGGTTTATTCACGATCCCGTACTGTATTGTTCTGTAGAACAAAAGTGGCAACTAATAATTTTGCCCATCTGATGGAAAGCGGTTACCGTAGCCTATATCAATTCCAGAAATAGCACTTACGCATTGCCGATTCCACATAGGATGTAGTTTCTGTGCTAGCAGCATTACGGACAGTTGGATACCGCTTCCGCCAGCACAGTCATTCTTTATGGAAATCTGGAAACAACAGGAACACAATACAGCGAGAAGCAGTGCCATTTCGCTGTTTACTATAATGTAAGTCTAAGACATATACTAAGTCTATCACTCTGTCTTGGCCTATCTATTGCATGTTCCATATCTAATTGTATATTCATACAATTGACGTCACCACAAATAATATAATGAATATATTCTATTTATTTAAGTCTGACCTTTGATTATTGATAAAAATGGTATCATCTAATAAATTCGCCGAACCAAAACTGAAATATTTAAGAAGACGTATGACGTGACGCGTTAGTCTCTATCTGTCAATTGCTGTTCATGTTTCCTTGTTTACTTTGTCCGAATGATATCATCCTTCTTGAGACACGTTTTATTTTAGTAGAACATACGAAAACACTCTTCGAAAATATACAGTTTTTATTGCGCGTTGGTAAATGTGATACTCGATCAGTTTCGCACTACTATTTCACGTCACTGCTTTTAGTTTAATTCTCAGCCTTACGAAAAATGTATTGCATGGCAACCCAAATCTTTTCAATGTAAACGTTATCGCAGGTACTTAATCCAATTATTGAAAATTCACGATGTTCGAAACTTGTTAATTTTTCGTCGGTACTTATAGGAAAAGAGTGGCATAAAATGTCTGTCAAGCATTCTCAAAAATGTTAATTCAATCACAGCCATTTGCTTTTAACTGCTTCAGTGTTTACGATCAGGAGCTAAACATAACAATAGTGCCGACTGACTACAAGAAGCTGGCCTGTGACGAATGACTATCGTCCTATAAATAGCCCGAAATCTCATCAACTCACTGTTTCTACACTTGTATCTCACTCGAGTAGAAAAAATGCATAAATTCTCACGTTCAGTTACATACAAACAATCTAAAATTGTTCAAGTCATTGTTTACAATGTTTAGTAACATAGTCTATCGTTTAACTACCGAAGTTTAGACATTGCTCAATTTATTGTTGCGTCTACAATTTGTTAATCATTAAGTTCTATGTTTATTAGGTAATAGTTATCTATCACAGTCGCTTATAGAACGGTTTTCGTGATTCACTTCTTATACCGGACCACTGCAAGTGTCCATTCGCAGTGGTACACTTACCATCAGACTGGATACATGCTTGACGCCCATCTTAAAAAATTATTAAACATTTTTCAAACGACCTTTGTCCTAAACTATCATACAGCAACACTAAGCAAACCTCCGGAGATTTAAATGAGAACAAAATATTAATGTTCGTAGTACAAAAATACTTCAGAAATTTTAACTTGTTGTGTCAGCTAAATATATAACATGAAAGCAATGATACATTCTCAATTCATCTCACTAATAATTTTAAAGTGCAGTTTATCAACACAACAACATTATGATAAATACAAGTTCCACTTACTCAGTATGTTCAAAACGAAGTAAACGACGTGAGAGTGAATATGAAAAACAAGTTTCCAAAAATAATTGATATCTACATATCATTTAGTGAATCATCAAGTTTCGCACAATGATTTACATTTATTACGGGGCATTTGTTTCGTTTGGCTTTTATTTCAGTTTTAGTGGTACTCGAGTGAGTGACTTGCAAGTATATTTATAGGTTGTTACTCAATTGTATACTGAGTACTTATATAAATAACCGCACCATTTAAACGTATGTATAATCGTGCTTGAGTAACGGTGATAGACTCGCCAACTGTCACGTTAGCACCTCTGGCGGAAAGTGGGTGTGTGGGTATTACTCATACACCTCTGCCTACCCCTTCGGGGACCCTTGTGGAAAGGCGTGAGGATTATTTAAACCGGAAGTGGGCACTAAATTTGAGGAAAAGCTTGTTGGAGAGCTTTGTGCACTCTTGACACATCCCTTTCGTAGACAAAACTACGACATAAGTTGTACCTTAAATCTTTAAGGTAAAAAAGGTATACAAGCTATCTAGCTAGACGATGCTACAAGTAGAACTAGGAGGACCTATTTCAACTTGAAGCAAGTATTCCATAATGTGCACAGAAGATATTACGAGCTGCGGATATTGTAAGCATTCATAATGGTTATGGTAATTACTCGATCGATAAAATAATCGATAAAATATTCAGCCAAAGACAACATAACAACATGACCTGTATGTGTGTGTAAAAAAGTGTGAATAAATAAATAAATAAATACCTGGGACAATTCCACACAAATTGACCTAGTCCCAAATTAAGCAAAGCTTGTGTTATGGTAACTAGACAACGATATATTTACTTATATGAGATACTTAAACACATCCAAGACAAAGGCACAAATATTCGTGTTCATCACACAAATATCTGCCCTCAGCGGGATTCGAACCCGCGACCTCAAGTTTTGCAGTCAGGAGCTCTATCCGCTAGACCGTCATCGAATATTACTTGCGTCGTGAATTTAATTAACGCAATAAACCTGACCTATCGTAATCTTGGGTCTACACACAGATCACTTAACATTTCACGCTGAATATGCGTACCCTTCTAGGGACCCTTATGCGAAGTGCGAAGATATAATGTGTATAAGTCGCTCGTGTCAAATTCTCATAACATAGTACAATCAAGTGAAAAACAATCAGAATAAAGCTATGAAAACAGTTTGTTAAGAGGAAGATGTCACTGGCACTTTTAATTCAGCGTTTGTATGAAAATAGAAGCTTTAAAAATTTACACGCACCCACTTTCCGCCAGATATATTTTAGGTGCCAAATGGCGAGTCCATTGCCGTTACTCGAGTACGACTATACAACGTCTTCATAAACGTATGCAAGTTGCCTCTCGATATTTTCCTTGGCCGTAAAGTTCGTGGTGTGACTAATCTTTGTACATAAATTCAGTAAAACTCATTGGTACAGACGAGTTTCGAACTTGCATTCTATGTGTTGCAGGCAGACAACCACTCGAACTACTTGGCCAAGGCGGCTTCTCTAAAAAGTTACAAATGTAAAAATAAGGTGGACTAAAACTGTATTAGTTTTAATTATACCAAAGAAGGAAGGCAGGTAGCGTTCACGATAACATCCTCCTTAATAAGACACGTTAGGTGTCGTAAACACGCGACGGAGCGCACAAATAAATTGAATCGTTTGTTATAGCAATGATTCGGCGCTTCATAAGCATGCAATCAGCATCCTCGTGTAATTCCTGTTGAGAAGAACACGTTAAGTAAGCGTTCTTCTCGATATATGGGAAGAAAAACATTTAACCGCGATTAAAAGATATAATTTATAATAAGTCTTTTATACTACTCGTACAGCTTTTTTTTATTCATGTGATGGTAGTTTTTATATGGTTTAGAATATATATAATAATATAATAAAATAATATATCCTCACGCCTTCCCACAAGGGTCCCCGAAGGGGTAGAGAGGTGTATAGGTAATACCCACACACCCACTTTCCGCCAGAGGTATATTAGGTGCCAACGTGAGTTAGAATATATTATATGTGCTAATCCAGCAAATATCTATCTTTGTGCCAAATTTCATTTCATTCCGTTAAGTAGTTTTTGTGTGGAATAGGAAAAAGCTTTTATAATATTATTTAAAAAGTCTATTCATCGTTATCATATTATTTGTGTCGGTTTCCTCTCGATATTTTCCTTCACCGTAAAGCTCGCGGTAAACCTAAGAACAAATTTTCAGACCTTGCCGATTCAGACTATAGTGATAAAGGAGTAAACAAAACTAATTCTACATAGTTATGTAATTCTGACCTCTGTTGGGCATAGGTATGTAATGACCGCCCATTCAAGTAGTAGACAACACGCTTGACTCTTGAGTAGGTATGTAATCTTAAGAGTCAGCCCCAAGTTCACTCCTTTGTTTTTAATCACTTCAGGTTTCAGGTAAATAGGCTTACTGTAATAGTATTGTTACGATGGAAGGTTCTGGAGGGCTTGCCGTGTGAAAGCCATGCGAAACAACAACACTTAGCAGGAAATATAGACAAAAGGAGGCAATTAAGAAAGGACGTAAACAAGTTGTTTTCGTCGCCCGGCCATTGTTCTGCGGATGCATTCACACGGCAATTCTACGAACATCTTAATGGCAGTCTAGAGCCTTCCACCGATATCTAGTATATCGTGCCGGTGCCATATATAAGGCGGTATCCGATGGGCACGGTCAGTCGGAGCGAGTCTCTGAGCGAGTCAGTCTAAGCGAGTCAGTTTAGAGAGTTAGTTTAGTGAGTCTGAGTTAGAGTTAGTGAGTTTAGTTCAGTGCGAGTGATCACAAGTGTTTTATCGGTGACTATAGTGAGTGTTACAGTATTAGTGAAGTGTTTCAGTGCCTAGTGTTTACTGTGTTCTACTGTTACTGTGTTGTAGTGTACACAGAGTAGAAGTGTATCAGTGTCTAGTGTTTACTGTGTTCTACTGTTACTGTGTTGTAGTGTAAACAGAGTAGAAGTGTATCAGTGTCTAGTGTTTACTGTGTTCTACTGTTACTGTGTTGTAGTGTATACAGAGTAGAAGTGTTTCAGTACCTAGGGCTTACTGTGTTGTACTAGTACTGTGTAGTAGTGATCAGTGTTATAGTGAATAGAATTGTAGTGAAGTGTACGGATTTATTGTACAAGTTTCCGGAATTATTCTGTATATAGAATAAAGTGTCGTTTAAGTGTAATAACCGGCTATCATTAAATTATCCCGAACCCCAGCTCGTAACAGTATCATAATGTAAACCTTTCTTGAAAAAAAAAATTTGGTGGGGGAAACCGCACCAAACTACCGTGTCTCTCACGAAGTAGACAGAGAGAGTAGAGCGCCCTCCCTTGATTTACAGACTTCTTTCGTTTCATCCATATTCATCAGTTTTGTTCGCCAGTTGACTACATA
This sequence comes from Drepana arcuata, assembly GCA_016069955.1. Classification (NCBI taxonomy): domain Eukaryota; kingdom Metazoa; phylum Arthropoda; class Insecta; order Lepidoptera; family Drepanidae; genus Drepana; species Drepana arcuata. Next base: position 109,414 of record JACCPG010007471.1, read on the forward strand.
CATACATACATACATACATACATACATATCATTACGCCAAGTCCCTAACGGGGTAGGCAGAGAGTATAGAGCGCCAGTTCTCTCTAGACTTACATACCTCTTTCGCTTCGTCCACATTCATTAGTCTCTTCATACATGCTCGTCGGTTTCGAGTACTCTTAACGTTCCCTGTCCTTGAGAGTCCGATCTATTTGATCCAGGTAGTTGGAACGTGGCCTTCCTCTGCCTCTTCTTGCACACACTTTTGCTTTGTATATCTGTTTCGTCAATCTTTCTTCACTCATCCTTTCTATGTGTCCAAACCAACGTAACATGCCTTTCTTCATCTTTACAATCACGCCCTCATTCACGCCAGTTGATTTGCGAATCTCTTCATTGCGGATTCGATCTAATATCGTTACGCCGCACATTTTTCGAAGAGATCGCATCTCGACTGCATTCAAGCCATTTTCATACTTCCTCTGACATACCCAGGATTCGCTGCCATACAATAAGGTAGGTACCAATATCGCGTTGTGGACAGCAACTCGAGCATTCTTGCTCAGACTTTTACTGCCCATCAACGCCGACATGGCCCCATTCACCTTATTTCCGGCAGTTGACTATAATGTAAATAAACTGCACTGTCGTAAGATTTTTCTTTGTTATGTGAACACAAGCGTTCGCCTAAAGTCCTTTAGGTCACCTACACTTCTGACCTTCGAAACGGCAGTTTAGTTTCGCAGACACAGAATACATTACGGCGACATACATTTTATTGTTCTAGTTGTAAAATAGGTTACACTGCTAAATTGATAATTTATACACGCACACAATGAACTTCCACCGCAGTGGACAGCTTTATGTCCCCTATTGTCTACCTACCGTCAATCAATACAGCGACCTAAAAATCAAAACGTTACATATAAGTGTAGTTGACTGTATATATATTTTTAAGCAATGAGGTATATCGGAAACGTTGTCTGACAAAGTGTTTTTGTTAACGTAATTTTCTCGCGCCTACTTAAAGCCACATGTAATATAAATAAATCCTCTTAATTTTTACCAAATACCTTTTAATTTGGCTTATATCCCAGACAGTTTAACTTCACTACATCTTCCAACGGCGACAATGCTTGGGGACCCAAAATTTAATTTATTTATAAGACTTTGAATAGTACTTAAGCATTATTTATTGATATGTATGATTGATATATGATTTATTGATACCAAAATTTTTTTTTAATTTAAGTAACAAAAATATGTGTTTCACAAGTTTTGCCCTTAATTTTTTTACTTATTTAATTTTCAACCTCCAAAAAAGGTGCAGTATTTCCAATAAACCTCTATAGTTTTTGAACATCCATATATTTCAGGTTTGAGGTTTCATTTTTATTTATTTTACTTTAATTAACACGGATTACACATTCATAACGCAAATATTTTAAGACTTCACATGAACTATGAGTTGCGCCTGAATTACAATAGAAATAGATTTTATAAATGTTATGCAATAAATATCAGTTCAAAAATTTTGTTTTTCACCCGTACCTTCGAAATATTTATAAGAATACTTATAGATTTTCTATTACAATAAATTTGAGTATACCGTTACTAATAACCTACTACTGTATAAAGCAATAGAGGATCTCTCTAGTACCGTCAACTGGTCGGAACTAATAGGAGTTGAACTAGACGCAGTGCCTAATAATAGCCCTATTGGTATACATTTGTGCCATTACCAATAACTCTGTACATCGTAAATCCCGAATGCCGTGCGACTGAGCACCGATTTGATATTCGACTTTGAATAAAAATTTGCACCTTAATCCATCCGTCAACAGTAACTCAGTATTATCATACCGTTGCCATGTATGGTATTTACTAAACTCACCGTTGTCACGACATTCTAAGGACCGAACACATGTGCATTTCAAGTTTTACGATAAAGAAACCGAGGTGGCCGATTGTGTCAGCTTACTGCAACACAAGATTTGTAAGATCGACTCCAGTCTCTACCAATAAGTTTTCTAAACTAAAAGGAAAGTGATAGATTACTAGCTTTAAGATTAAGGAAACCATCGAGAGGAAACCTGCATCCGTTTGATTATTATTAAGATAGATTAAATTCAAAGACGTATGTAAATTGTTTAAAGAAAGGCTCCTTCGTGTGTTGTGTACGCTCCTTAGTGCTTAAAGAATGGATTGGGACGAAAAGACGGTGCTGTGTTGCACCGCTGAACAACTCTTTACGCCTGGTATGCAATTACCGTAACCTGCTATCTCTCGGAATCACAGATGAGTAGTGCTAGCAGAAGGTGGAACGAAAGTTTCCCTCTTCTCCCACCCTGTCTATTCCCTTTGGAGTTGTCCTTGGTAACTCTAATGGTTGCAAAGATTCCCAGAATTGCGTATTGGATATATAAGGAGAGAGAGCAGTAGCTGAATCAGAGATGAGCTGCTAAACATAATTAAAAGAATGCTCCTTTGAACCGATTTGATTAGCCATTGAGAAAGTATAGGAACCCATTGCCTGATTCATTATTTCCATTGAGAAACCATTCCACATACTCATTTGTGCCGCACACGAATGCTTCAGATACTCAACCTCTGACTCATATGTACGTACGATTGCTTAAAAACTCAGGCTCTTTTTAGTACTATACAAGCTGTATAAAGACGTCTACTGCCGCCACAAAAGTGCATTCCCGTTTGTCGGTGCTAAATTCACATCATATTACGACATTCATATATTTCAAATAAATAAAAAAATTACTTATAAAGTTGAGAAACTAAATGATAAAGTAATAGTTGTAAAGTGACGCAGTCATAGTCGGAATGACTGAAGTTTTTAGGACTTTCCGGTCTGAGCACAACTTTCATGATTTAGGACATGTGGTTTGGCAATAAACAAACAACTATCAAATTGTAAAATAAAATATAATATTGTGAACACTTCTTTATACGAAATTTGTAGTTACATGTGGTGTCGGTGGGGGCCGTGCCATACCGTGCCAGGCCATTGTATGCCACGGTAAAGGCTTCAACTCTGACACGGTGCGAGCGTCAAAACTACTAAAACTTTACTGTAGCCAGTCTAGACCGTGTTACAGTAACCCGCGCTTTTTTTAATTCTCGTCAGAACGACTTCCAGAAGGGGCTCCTATACGTCTTCGAGGCAGTGGTGAGACATTTGTTATAAGCTATCAAAGACCACAACTAAATGTACGTCTTAATATATATAAATTACGTGTCACGTTGTTTGTCCGCGATGGACTAAACTACTTAACCGATTTTAATCAACCATTGTACACTGTGTGCAGTTTGATCCAACTTAAAAGATAGGATAGCTTACATCACAATTAGACCCGATTGATGGCGCTGCGATCGTGTTACAGGAAGTTTAAATTGTTACCAAGAAAGGACAGTTTGAGATGTAAACACCCTCTTTTTACCAGTAATTACCTTTAACGTGCTACTAACATTTAACTGCCAACATTGCAGATGGCGAGTCTGTCTCTGACTCTCACGTGTCTTTGAATTTGTTCTGAAACTGCAAGCTATTCACGATACCTTTTTCAAATTCGTTTTGTTAATTTTCAACTCAATATTGCCATTCTTGCGCCTTCCTTGAAGGGTATTTTTATAAACCTTTATGCTTTTATGAACTTGTCCATATTTTAGAGGAGGCATATTGACCCAAGTGGTTTAAAACTCTCATTAAAATAAATACTTCACCGACGTTCATGCTATCGCACAGAAGCTTTCAGATAATCCGACATTGGTGCTTTTCTTCGTCATGAATCAATAAGGTCGAAACACTAATTAATTAAGCATTTATGATTTTTTTGCGTTTTGGGACTAGTTAAATCTTAGAAACAATATAATAATAAGGGAAATTAGAATGTAGGTAAATGAGTAATAATATGTATACCAGTGGCGTGGGGTGAAAAAAAAGAAAGGTAAAGCCGGACCAAAAAAATGGCTAACGCGTGAATAAGCAAAACGTCATATCTTAACTTGTAAAAAAAAATGCAATAAATTACATACCATATATTAGTGTGTTAGTTCACCTCCCAAAACTACGGCGAAATGTTATGTATGGTGCTTGCGTTGCGTTGTATGCAATTTTTCCATGCGACAGAACATGCTTGCTGTACAGTTGTTAGTTTTCACCACCTTCACCATACATGACATTACTAGTATCATATGAACAGTGCATGTCGAGTATGATAAAAGTGGCTTTAAAAAGCCGTTTTAAAGCACACGTCACTCACACGGGGGTTATAAATATACAGCCAAAAAAAGAACTAAAATAAGTGAAACTTAACTTGCCAGCATCATCATCACAAACAAATACCAGCAGGAATACCGCAGTATTTATTTTTCTTACTACAAACCGAAAAACAAAATAACATGGACATGACATGGAAAGCAAAATAACTTATGTAATTTTCAACTGCCGGTTATCCAATCGTATTATATCATACATAGAACTGTGAAAATGTTTGAAACACCCATCCTTACGTCTATAATAAATTTTCATATCGGGACGAGCCCGTCCATGTTTAATGATATATTTTTTATTTTCGAAAGATCGTTTTGAGAACGAAGTTAACTCATTTAATAGGTAATCTGTAAGACAACAACCTATTTGTATTAACGCCGCCATTTCTAACCTAACAGACTACGTGACGACAAGAAACAAAAATAAACAAACAAACCTTTACGGTGAAACAAAACAAACACTGTGACAACACTTGGCAAGTAAAATTTCACTACTTTCGTTTTTTTTAAACCATATACCACAACACAATCAAGCTTATCACATATTACAATAGATAAATTAGCATAACAAAACAATCCGTGCAAATACGCGCGAAATAATGGCTAGGTGAGGTCAATGATTGACTTTGATTTGATTGACTCTTGAATTGCTCTGATTGGAGGAAACTTTTCAAGCGAAACGAAACCTTAACACATAACAAATAAAGATTGGAGGCTATCTGAGATCGGCTTATAATCGCTGTTATATCGACGAATGGTTGGATGTGGTTGTAATGTCTATGTGTGCGTGAATTGCCTACATTTTAACTATTTGAATTCCCAATATTATGAGCGAGTTCCCCAGCCGCCTACTACGTGAAATCGTGTATGTGGGCGTTTGCGCGATTTCACATACATTGCGTTTTTGTATCCAGCATATTGGAGAATATTCTTACAAAGGGCGCAATGTAATTATGTCTCTGGCGATATTATGACTACATAGAATAGTCGTACATGAGCGCGAATCTGCCAAGGGAAGCCGGTAGGAATCGTGTTCTAAGGACGCTTCGCCACTGATGTATACTACGTTTTAAAGTGCGGAACACTAGCAATCATTTTCAGCCGTCTGGGTCTCATTTTCAGCCGTCTGGTCGTGTCACATCCACATAGGGGGGTAGAGAAAGCTTTCTCCCTCTGATGGACGTTTCAATCGCTACTTGTGATCACGTGCGGGAAAACAACTTGGAACTGACTCCATAGGTACTAGTCAGCAGTGTAAGCACGTGATGAGATTCCATCTTTAGTCAATCCACTTTACTACCCACATCGACTTTAGGTTTACACAATTGACTATCGCAATATTGGTCCCTTTTTAGGTTAGGCAGAGCGGGACGGTGGACTCCTGCTAAATGTTTAGATTTTCCTTTCTTTAAATACCCATTTAATTTGCTAACAGCTTCGCCCACCCGCATGTGCGGGCACGCCTCGAGAAGCACATGGGATCGAACCTGGTGCGACTCACGGACAAGACCTACATGACTGAGCTAGAGGAGAGGATCCGAGCTGTCAATGAGGAGAACCTTAACAAGAGGATATCCACCAGAGTCGTGAGTACATACCTATTTTCCCTTTAAGATTCGAACATGTTAATCCTCGTATATAACGTATTATACAACATAAGATTATTTTAAGGTAACGATGCATGGCAATAAATCGTAAATTGTCGAAAATGTTATATGTTTATATACGTAAAAGCGAATCAATGTTAAAAGACGAAATTAGGGAGTTTGTTACGCCGTTTCTTCTCCTTACATTTTATCTTGGAAGCGCTGGTAACTGTAGTTTTATATATTTGGTACTAGCTTTTCTGTTCTCGTATTCGAAAGAGATGAACAAGTGACCGAGTGTGCTATATCGGTAAATGGGAAAATTCTAGAGCAAGTGAATGAATTTGTATATCTTGGAAGCATGTTCACACGAGATGGAAAGTATGAAAAAGATATTGAAAGAAGGATAACTGCCGGAAATAAGGTGAATGGAGCCATGTCGGCGTTGATGGGCAGTAAAAGTCTGAGCAAGAATGCTCGAGTTGCTGTCCACAACGCGATATTGGTACCTACCTTATTGTATGGCAGCGAATCCTAGGTATGTCAGAGGAAGTATGAAAATAGCTTGAATGCAGTCGAGATGCGATCTCTTCGAAAAATGTGCGGCGTCACGATATTAGATCGAATCCGCAATGAAGAGATTCGCAAATCAACTGGCGTGAATGAGGGCGTGATTGTAATTTGACTTAGAAAAAAAAAAAAGTAATGTTGGTCATGTTCAAAAATCATGTCGTCGTGACTCACTGTTGACGTCGTTGGCTCATCTGCTGAATAGTTTCATAGTTCGAGGAAAAAGTTAATTGCATCTGTATTTAAACGCTAATTGAATCACCTGAACATCCGACTGACACTTCAAACTCACCGCCGTCTTTAGATTATTTTAATATATATCGCAATACAAACCACTTAAACATCACACGTTACGTATGTGTACCGAAGGCTAAGGGACGGATTTGTCCCACTGCTACCAACACAGGTCTTAAAACCTTACCGCTGCAAATTTGCAGTAATACATAGGTGCAATTTAACTAGGAAATAAAACTAGAAACATATATACTTAACGAAAATATTCAGGCTTTTACTATCAATACGGTTGTACATTACTTGAACAAATTGACACTTCCTCTTGATCTTTGCACCACCAAATCTAAGCCAACGGCAAAATGTGAAATATTATAAAATCATAGCACGCAGTGGAAATCTTACTTTATTTAAACGCTCTAAGGAATATTTTTAAACAAACACCATTATAAAAGTGCCTCTTAGTACTCAGAACTTCTAAACAAAGAACACAAAATATTATTCTATAGCTGTCAGTCAATTCTGACAGGAACGTTCGTGGTTTATTTCAATTATGGCATATCTCTTTTTGACGTGAACTTAATTAACAGCGCTGAAACTATCTGGCTTGTTAGCTTTGAAAATTTGTAGGTACCTATAGTATTTACGACTAAAACCAACGTAGCTCTCCCCTTCTGAATCACGCTTCTAAGTAATGCGGCATAGGTTCTGTGGTAAGTATAATTTGAATAATGTATGTATTTAACTACACTTTACCAATTAGGAAACATTTAAGAAACAAGGTCCTTTCTTTCTTTCTGAATCATATATGTGTGTATTATCAAGCTATTGCATAGCTTCTACCGCGGGCCTTGAGCGTGGAGACCGAATCCAGAAATCCGTAACGAAAATAACCTAACACATTCAAAATTTAAACACATTCGAATATATGTATAACAGTTCCAAATTCAAAATTGCCGGAAAATATTGAAACAACTGAACTGAAAAAGCATGCCTAGTACGTAAGCAGCTGTTTGTGAGAAAGTATATACGTGTATTGCATAAGTTGATATAAAATGCTATGCAATAACTTTACCGCGGCAGGCCCCGAGTGCCACACGTTTTATTATTTTATTTTTATAAGTGGTTTATTTTTATTTGTCTTCGGCGGTGATTTCAATACGTGCCAATGAGACATTTAAGTTGTAGAGTCACTTATTCAAATGGATATTTTTAATAGTTTGAATTTGCAGCTCGAAGAAATGGAGAGGCTTAAGCGACTTATACTAGTCGGGAAGACGCCGCTGAAAGAGTGTCCTCCAGAGCTGTACCATCACCCGGTGTTCGTCTTCTGGCGGATGGTGAACAGAGAGGTCGCGAATGCATCCAAAAAACGAGCAGATGCATACTATCGGAAATTGAAGGCGTCTCAAAAGTTTGATCAGGTAACGTACATAAGTAGTTCATATTGTTTTAAGTTTATAATAATAATAATATAATATAGTAATAATATCCTCACGCCTTCCCACAAGGGTCCCCGAAGGGATAGACAGAGGTGTATAGGTAATACCCACACACCCACTTTCCGCCAGAGGTATATTAGGTGCCAACGTGACAGATGGCGAGTCCGTCGCCGTTACTGTAGCACGACTATACATACGCCTATGAATTTCTTCTCAGACGTATGCAGGTTTCCTCTCGATGTTTTCCTTCACCGTAAAGCACGTGGTGTGACTAATCACTGTACATAAGTTCAGAAAAACTCATTGGTACAGTCGGGATTCGAACTTGCGACCTTTGCGTCGCAGGTGCTGCTCGAACCACTCGGCCACCACGGCTTTTTTTTAAATTTTAAATTTAAACTATTAAAGTGTAATCGTTTAAAAACTGCATGATTTTATGATCTTCCCACAAGGGTACCCGAAGGGGCAGGTAGAGGTGTAACAATTCACCAGAGATTTAAATATATCTCCATCCAACCATCCAATATAATCCAACAGATGGCGAGACCGGGCCCTTACTCAAGCATGACAAATCTTTGAATTTCTTCTCTAGCGTGTGCAGGTTTCTTTTCTATGTTTTCTGTCACCGTCTTCCTCCACCGTCTCTGGTGGAATAGTGAACTAGCAATCTCAGGTTACCACGGCACTATTTAAAAAGAAGCTCCTCAAGCGGCGGTAACCGCTTACCATCGGCCGGGTCGATAGGTTGTTGGCCACCTTATTACACATTGTACAATATTTATGTCAAGTATATCACTTTAGTCAATGGATGAAGAAGCCGCTGATGAGGAAATGGAAGAAGAAGGTGAGCCCGTAACTCCGGACCAGCTCTACACCATGATTAAGGACCAGCTGGAGGAAGAGAAACAAATGGGCATCGAGTCAGGGGTCCGCTTCACCGACGAACAATTTGCTCTTCTCAAATATGAAACTAATGATGTGAAAACTCTAAAGAATCTAACGGTAAGATCGCCGCTTGTTACTTGCTAGCTTTAAAGCTTTCATAATGTATATTAAACTAGCGGTCCATCCCGGCTTCGCACGGGTGGACATTTACTTTTTAAACATTTTGGCATAAATTTAATTTTTCCTGCAATTAAAATAGCCTATATGAATCAGTCATAATGTAGAATTCAAATGGAAAAAGAGTTTTTAAAATCGGTCCTTTTTGAGCTAATTCCTTACAAACATATTTACATACAAATCCTCCCTCTTTAAAATATTAGTATGGATTAGACCAAACTTATGACTACTGAAGTTTTTTATACTTCATAGGCCCAAACGAAACTTTCCTCAATCACGACTATATATCCTTGGAATTTATTCTCAAACATAGTTTCGCAAAAAAGTTATCCTTCATCACAAAGCTCGTGGTGTGATAAATTACTGCACTTACTCGTAAGTTCAGAGAATCTTATAGGTTCAGTCAGACCTCCAGAGCTCGAACCTACATTCTTCGTTTCGGAGGCGACTATTTAAACCACTCAGCTACCACGACCCATACGGTTATTACAATGATTTTCAGTCTAGCGTCCCGTGATTTCAGCCGCGTAAAATACTATTTCTATTGCTGTTTTTTTTCTGAAAATGAAGAGACTGATGAATGTGGTTGAAACGAACGAGGTCTAGAAGTCTAGAGAGATGGTGTTCTCGTACCTATGCCTACCCCGTGAGAGATTGGGCGTCATGATATGTATCTATATAAATCCAAGGAATGCTCTATCTCTGTGCCAAATTTCATCTAGTTCTGTTTAGACGTTTGTAGTGGTTGAGTACCAGAATGATAAACATCCTTACGAACGATGTCGACTCATGATAGACTTACATAACTTACTGTATGACTTCATGTATACTCTAGTAGACAGTACCGAGGGTCGTGGCGATCCGGTCTAATCTCAATATATTTTAGCTTGGTATGACCCAGGGGTGACGCTGTGACAGATCTGTGAGCGTTCTTATTTCAATATACCACATCCGGCCCAACTCGTGTATCTTATCTATTCAAACATTTACCTAGTTATTATATTACGCCAAATTATGGATACATGACTGTTTGATGATCTAAATCTATATTTTCTAAAATAATAACGTTTTTTACGACACATTGTGTATCGATATCGATAGAACTTAACTTTCTATCACCCTTAAATGCTACGAATATTATTTAAATCCGTAAGTTTGTTACTCAATCACGCTGGAATGGTTGAACGGGATTGGATGCAAATTGGCACAAAGAAAGGTTAAATAGCTCGACAACGCAGCGATTAAAACATAATGCAGTAAAAATAAAACCTGCCAAGGAAATAACTTGTACCCTAGTAAAACCACGAGCAGTTAGTATATTTCAATTCAGCTCACACAGTTCATTGCAACGGACGCTTCGCTTGACGAATTACGTATTACTCATACATTGGTTAATGTTGATAAAATATCAGAACAAACTAGTTATCAACTAGATATTTGTGGTGGACCAGTTGTCGAGTGCGTTAGAGAACAAGAGGTGCCGAGTATTGACCTTACCTTACATGTACAACAAAGATATCAGAAGAATTATGTTTGGATGTAGCCAGGATGTGGGTCTGTGTAACAGTATCCTGGCGAACCCTAGTTCTGATGATATAAAATATTTATTGGAATTATATAAGCGTAGATTTTCATTACTTTTATATCCAGGTGTCCTCACGGAGTGACATAGTCGCTGTGCGACAAAACTCCTTATATAAAGAGAAAAAAAAGTATGCGTTGTCTATTTCTTAAGAACTAATCACGGAAAGAACTTTAATAATAATAATAATAATAGTTTTATTTCAGCCACATTGGCAACCATAAAAAATATAATTAAATTAAATTAAATTCAAATTAGGCTTTAAAAGCTCACTTTTCTTTTGCACACATTTCCCACCATAGACAGATTTATATAATATGTATTTATATAATGTGTAATGTACAAATTGCTAAATACGTATATATTATATCTTTATGAAAGTAATGTAACGTTCCAAGGAAAGAAGACCTACAAATTGCAAGTTACTTATGTATAGTCATTAGCCACACTTCGAGCTTTTCGGTGCACAAAAATATCGAGAGGATGCAGGTTTCATACAGCTTAGGTTTGAGAAGAAACTCAAAGATTTTTATTGTTGTGCTTGAGAAACAGTGATGGACTCACCGTCTGTCACGTCGGCACCTAAACTATATCTTCGTGGAAAAGTAGGTTTGGTAATCCCTACACACCTCATCCTACCCTTTTGAGGACCGTTATGGGAAGCCTTGAGAAATGAGTCCGGCCGACATAAATATCTTACGTATGATTTTAGCGAGGACGCTGGGATAACCTCTTGATTTACTTGATATAAAGAGTTCTTATCTACGGCCCTCTGGTCTAGTGGTTAGAGCTCCTGACTGCGAAGCTTGAGGTTCGCGGGTTCGAATCTTGGGTGTCCTCTGTATTTATGTATATGTCTATCTATATATCGTTATCTATTTACCATAACACAAGCTTTGCTTAATTTGGAACTAGGTCAATTTGTGTGGAATTGTCCCAAGGTATTTATTATATACTTAAATCCCAAAACATTTTGTACAGAGTCGTCGCTCATGGAAATGTTATCAAAATATTTTTTTAAGAATAAAAAACGCAGTCCACACCATATAAAGTAAGGGTAAAAGTAAACCTCCCTTATTGTAAGAAAATTACGTACCTATTTGCCAGATTTAGTTTACTCTATGTAAATAATCTTCATGTCTCGCACTTTGCCAACAGACGTACTCGTACCTACATGTATATATTCATGCCCAATATCGAGTCTCCAACTGAAAGGTCGTTTACCCTGCGTCATAAAAATGGAAATACAAGACCGTCTCTCACTTATAATATCTCTCAATAAATGTTATCTCCGTGTGTGTACCTACAGAGAGCGATATCTGTAATACTCGTTCCTTTGTCATTATTATTGATATAATAAATATAGTTGGGCATGGTCATTGATTCATTATAAATAGCGACAAATTCGTAAGTTAATAACTTAATCTCGATAACCAATGTTGACGTAATGCACGCGGCGCCAGCGATATCTCGTGTTTTGTGCCAATTTTAGAACTTGTCGTTTGACCTAATTACGATTGATATAAACTTGATAACACTATTCTATAGAAATCATCTTTGTTTATTTATTCAAAAGATGTAATTATAATCACTAGATTATCTTTCCACGTGAAGGGCATGTTCAAACAAGATAGTCTTAGTGACAGTCAATAAAAACCCTTTAAAAAAATATGACGACGAAATATAGGGGCCCACCGGTATCGGGATCAAGGTCAATTATTAATATTATCTTTATTAGCCCTCTCTGTCCCACTGCCGAGCAAAGGCTTTTCTTCTCTCTTTCTACCCTTAGCGATTGAGCTTTGATTTTATCATATGAACAAATAAATGCAGCCTCCATCTAATTAGTGGTGGTTTCGATTGAGACGTGAATTCTTTTACTGTAATTTTAGTCCCGGTTTGACTGAATCTTTTCTATTTTTAAAATTGCTCTAAAATAAGAATGCGAACAGATTCGACGGTTGTCCTATTGCTAAGATAACTTCTATGAGTATCGGATGTTTCATTGGGGAATGCCTATAGATATGTAACCGATACAATTTATTATAGATATAATTTCTTTTTTCTGAATATTAATTTTTCTTATTTTCAGACCGTGGAAGAATTGTATGCGCTAGCTGACAAAATAATCGGAACAAAACGCCTGTAGCTATATTTTTAAGTTTGGGTGTCAATATTTCAAAGTGTTGGGTTTCAGTTTGCATTACATGTGTAGGAAAACACACTATTATATATCATGTTCTAGACACACGTACGTGCTAGATTATTCATAGCTAAAAAAAACACATAAATATTGTAAAGTGAATTGAGTAGTGATTTTAAGTACTTACCGTGTGATTTTGTATCAATAAATGTAATTAAAATGAATTTGTTTTGTTTTTGTTTTTACGGCATACGCTGTACGCTATATTATTTTAAAAGGACATTAAAAAAGGCCAGATATAATACTATATCAATTTATTTACACTAATTATGTCACTAACTACGGTAATTATATAGTGTTTGCCTGATCAAACAATGCGCTCCACAGTTAGATAAAGTCTAAACTTTGGACAATGACTGCTCGAAAACTAAACAATCGCCAATCGGCAAGTATCAGCTTGACTAGATTATCAGCGCACGTTAACAGTTATAACTTAAACTTAGTTTACTACTTTGAAAACATTTGGTTTTGGTGCAGTAACTAACTCCAAATAAATGACATTACATTTGTGTATTTACAATCTCACAAATGGTTGCACGAGGCAAGTTAATATTCAGTACCAATTATTGGTCAGCAGAGCAAGTAACCACAGCAGGTTATCTCTTCACCATGACTACACAGAAGAATATCCACATTACACCCATTTTGCGGGGATCCTATAAGGTAAATTCGTAGAGCGCTACGCGATAGCTACGCCTCGGCTACGAGTGTCACAAATGGCTCTTTGGCCTACGGCGTAGCTGCGCGTAGATAAGGCCGGCCGGCTTGTCGATGGGCTGGTAGATCTGGTGGCGTGGGTCGCCCTTCGTGACGTTGGCTGGGAATTTGGACATGTCGATGTTCAGGTAATGTTTATTGGGCATCGTCATTCTTACCCATAAGACCTGTGAACAAGGAAAGGTATATTGACTATGTGTGTACGTATAAATGTTTTTATAAAAAACAGTGTAGCCTATTGATGAACACAAAATACATAATTAAAATACAAATATATATACATGTATGTTTAAAAAGTAAATCTATACTAATATTGTATTTAAGTATGTTTGTAAGGAATTGGCTCAAAAAGTGGACCGATTTTAATAATTCTTTCACCATTTGAATGCTATATTATCAGTGATCAATATAGGCCATATTAATTGCAAGAAGAAATGTTTAAAAAATTCGTGCCGCTAATATTTTAGTAAACATGTAGATTAAAATAAGTTGACTTAAGTCGTCGCGTGATCCAATCTTCGGAGGAAAATCATATTGCAATAGCTTGTTTTTTAATACAATCAATAGGATCTAATGTCATTGTGTGTCACATGTCATAAATATAATGTCATTTGTTTATGTTTGATTAACGATAGTTTAATTGCCCCCGCCGCCGTCGCTAAATTAACTATATTAAATTTACAATAACAAGTAACATATAAGTTAATTTAATGATGACGTATCGCCCCTTGACCCTAAGCCTAGACTGGTTGTGTCCGTCTTGATAATACTTGACCTAGCTATCGCTTTATGTGACACGAGACACGCGCCGGAGTTGCGAAGGCGAGAGACAAACGGGTGCATTATATAACAATAAATAACAAAATTCAAGACTCTTCACACCGTGTGTGACGTGTACATTCTGTACTATAGGCATCAGCGACATATATTCAAGTTGCTAGTAAAAAAAATCCAAAGTTGAAAAGTCCCCAAGATATCTCCGTCGAAGAAGGTGCAACATCGTACCTTTTGGTAAAGCATTTCGTAAAGCTAGTATACTGAATTAATTTTATTAAGCGAATGAGGAGGAGGGAGAACCTACGCTCTTCTACGTCGTCCCCGTGGGGAACTCGGCGTGATGATATGTGTATATATGAATGAATTTTATCATAACGTGTCATTGCAAGTATACGTTACTTGCATATTGTGCTGCGAACTGTTTGTAAACAAAGCGACCATTTACAAGAACGGTAACATTATATTGATAAGATTTTATAGTCACGACTATTGCAATATCTTTGTTTACGTCATCCTACGTGATATCACAGATTCTTCTTTATATACGTCGCAAAACTTGACGTTTTCCTTAAGTGTAAATGATGCTACTAATTTAAATTGCCTTGCTTAATATATTCCAACCAGAGCAAGAACAAATAAATATAATTGTTGTGTTAAAAAATGGCACATAGGTACATAAATAATATAGCCGTGGTGGCCGAGTGGTTCGAGTAAATGCCTGCGACACAAAGATCGCAAGTTTGAATCCCGACTGTACCAATGAGTTTTTCTGAACTTAGATTAGTCACACCACGAGCTTTATGGCAAAGGAAACATCACATCAAACAGGATATATACATAAATAATTAATTGTTTTCTAAATACAGAGTTTGTTGGATTTTTGTGATCGTTGTACTAGGAACGCAAGAGCTAGGACATACATTTTACCATTTTGCGCCTGACACGACATTCTCATGCACAATAATCGCTTGCTCTTCCTATATTCCTGATGTCCTCAAAAAACAGTCATATAGACGTGGATCTACTCTCACTATGCTGATTTGTAAATTCGGTACCAATCCCAATTTCAACAAATTTTGGCGTTATATTTACCTCAGGAACTTTTTCTAGTACAACTTTTTCGGCTTGGTAGAGGGTGTGCTGAACGGAAGGCGAATAGACGCCGGTATCCGGCGGACCAGCGAATTTGTCCAAGATGGCGTCCTTGACAGTCAACCACGCGTTGTCAAAGTCTGCTGTCCGCATGCTGTCGTAAACCCATTCAGCCTCCACCACCGTACTATACAAAAAATAATTTTCTTCAATATAAATCAAAGAAACATACCAAATACATAATAATACGTATAATTAACTATGCTTAGCAAACTTAAATATTAAACTAAAATGAAAATATAAAATTCTACAATATATCTCTGGTGGAAAGTGGTTGTGTGGGTACTACCTATACACCTCTGCCTACCCCTTCGGGTACCTTTGTAGGAAGGCGTGAGGATATAATATAATAAAATTCTACAAACAATGTTTTCTGTATAAGTATATAACATATATATTTTTGTAGTATCAACCAAATTTTTTTATTTTTTATCAACCAAATACCAACCTGAAAATTCTTTCAGCGGCATCAGAAAGGGTAGTGTACTCGTCTTGAACAAAATCAACGAAAGCAGACTGCGTCGTCTTCAGTACCCTGAGCCCACTTAAACCAGACTTAACGACAACAGCCTCTGTGGACAAAAACGAAAAATCGGTAAATTTGGTATTCTGAGTTTCGTTAAGTGACTTCTGAGAATTATTATACTGGTCTATAAGGGTCAAGAAAAGGAAATGTGTATTATTTATTGACGCCTACTACCCATGACTCTTCCATTGAATATTTATGATGATAATTAATTTGTATGTATCATTATGCCTATCACATGAACCACTCGGCGTATATCATAGTTTCATATTATACCTTAACAAGAGACTGAGACACGCGTGTGTAACGCAAATTAACACATGTCATTTTAATTAAATAAATTATATTTTAGGTGTAGGTTATTCCTTTACTGCCAATCACTTGATAAAACTTTGATAACCGTCGAAAACACAATCAATAGGTCAACGCACGTATCTGAAAAAACTGAAGGACTTGTTAAAACGTGTGGTCAACTTACCATGTCGAGCCTGCGATACTTCGCACCACCTGGTCGCGGTTGGCGCAAACACGAATGCGTGGTTGTGAGGCGCTCCAGCCTGCAGCCTCTCCCAGGGGTACTCTACTACACGACATTTGGCTTCTATGACTTGCTTGTACATGTACAAAAAGTGGTTAACCACCACCGCACCGAACTCCTCTGGAGTTTTCACACCGTGTTTCTTGGCCAGTAAATACACTGTGTTTTTCTGCGAGTCGGTGGCTACAACCTCCTTGTTGTCCCCAAGCACGTAGGCGGTCTCGGAGGAGAGTTTGAGTTCGGTGTTCACCTCGAACTCGCGGATGATGTGATAGTCAGCGTCGCGGTGTACGTGCAATAGCTTTACGGAGCTCTTGCCGTAACCGTGGTCGCTCAGCTCGAAGCGGCCTCCAGTCTCAGCGGCTGCGGTCAGCACCGATCGAGCCCTACTCGGACCCGGCACAGGGCCTTCCCCGCCACTGGTGTTCGATGGTTTCGCATAAATTCTAAAAACAAATACACTCATTTGTTGTTTACTGTTTTTTGCAAATAAATATGCTAACAAGTTAGTTTCACTATCAAAAACCATTTACAAAATTATTTTTTCTTTAGTACCTACCTGTTAGTGCTCGTCCACGGCATTTTGTTTGCCAATTGAAAATCACTTAATTTTTAGAGTGTGCAGAAAACTGCGTCGGCGCATTGAGACTGGCCTACGCAGACTGTGCTCAGGCGCACCCCTCCCCTCACTTAAATAACAGTACCCTGTGACCCCTGTAATCACATCCGAGCACGCGCCAACTAGCAACTCGTTATCACTGCTTCTATTTGATACCGTTTATCTAATTATTGTATTCTATATTATTATTTCCCTCATTTACGTTACTATATCAACTATACCTACTGTGAAGTGGTTGTGCTTACGATAGTTTCTTAAAAAAAAACATTTATGTTCGTCATACTTATTTTCGCAAAAGTGATGCAAGTGCAACCTACAGCAGATACCTAGAAATCTTTACCCAAAACATATTTACTCATACCACACATATAGTGTACTTTTTTCCTCTCAGATTAACATCTCTAACAACAGACATCTCTGTTTAACATGCTTGCAAAAGGCAAAACAATAACATGAGTCGGATATATAATAAAATATTGACGCAAATCCTATGTCATTTGCGATCCAAAAATTGGAGATATGAAAAGGTTATCTTTAATTTAAAATACGAACTTTGATTTAGTTCTTAGAGGGATTCGGGTACGCAAGTACACATAGCGTAAATAATGACGAACCAAAGACCATAACAGCATCCCATATTCTATAAATAAGTGGGTAATATCAACATTTTAAATGTAAAAGTAGTAACAAAATGTGAGTGGCACGCAATTTTTATAGGCCAACCGTAATATTTTATGCGCCTTACTTTATGATTACAGTTTTATAGCTTTAAATAAGACGTCTTTATGATATTTTCCACATAATGGCGAAAAAAGATCTTCCTAATAACTAAACCTAGAAACCTACCTAGCCGGTAGACAATAAACTAGGCACGGATCATATATTCATGAATACGCATGGTTACGCGCCACTGAAGAATGCTGTAAGACGCGGCGG
The DNA here is from genome assembly GCA_016069955.1 of Drepana arcuata. NCBI lineage: Eukaryota > Metazoa > Arthropoda > Insecta > Lepidoptera > Drepanidae > Drepana > Drepana arcuata. Next base: position 127,621 of record JACCPG010007471.1, read on the forward strand.
CTGTTAGTAAACTCATTTTTGTTCGTAAGCATGTGTGTATTTCCCAGACAATGGAGTGACCGTTGCGTATTATTGCTTGCGAAACGGTCGAAACTAGCCAGCTTTTCTTGCTTCCTCTAATTGTGTGCTGTCTCTGTCCACCGCGACGGAGGAGAATATGAATAAAAGTGAGGTCGGTAAACTATCTCGGCCGTTGAAAGATGAAGTGTTAACTATAAGCGAGCGGAGGGCGGGCAGTTTTGCGCAAGCGCGGCGCGGGCGGGCGGGCGGCGCCGCCGTGACGTGACGCTTTGGCTCAGCTGGCTGATGCCGCGGCCCGTGACGCGTCGCTCGCCACGCATCGATACGGCGCACGTCTGTTGCGCGAATATTTGCCGAATAATGCCAGTTTAAGGCCGGTAGTGAGCGACGTGTGCTCGTAAGTGTGCACTCGTGCTGTGTTTACCGTGTAACCCTTGTTCCCGATGATGGTACGACGCAGCGGCCGGTACACCGTGAACTGGCGAGGATTCAGAGATTTTGCGTTCGGGAACAAGCCGCCCGATGAAGGTATCTACTCATGCCGTGTCATTTATTACTGCGGAAAAGGAAATTCTTTGCATACCTAACCTAAAATCGTTTCTATTGCAGTAGCCCGAAACAGCGTAAACTTAATGTAGAGCCGTAGAAAGTATATTTAAGTCTGTATCTGTATCTTACAAGCTTACGTATGCCTCGCAATATGCAAAAAATCTACAAGTCTGACGTGAATGTCGATCGAATATCGACTTCTTAACACATCCTTTACGGTACTATTCAAATGTTGGATGAATATATTAAATTATAATGAACTGGAATTCATTACGAACCAATTACTAATGTCGACATCATTCGTAGTGCAATCTTATCTGGTTAGTTTGTTAGGTAATTTATAGCAGTTCTGAGAATAACCGTAAGTAACCGTTGTCAGATAGGCCCTAGTAATTTCTGCAATAAAATATTGCAAATAGGAAACGTGGACTAAAAATAGAATTACTATATTCTTTTAGAAATTTGAAATGTGAACCGAACCACCCAGCTGCGGAATGCGCTGATTGGTATTTCAGATTTAAGAGAAAATTTAAGAAATATAATGAAATTTTAATCACCTTTGTTACCGAATTAATAACAAAAAGGTTTTAAATTTAAATTTTATAACGATATTGGTGATGAATTATATAACCGTTATGAATAACATTTTTTTCTATAATAATATATTACTCGCCCTGCATCGTGAAAGATTCGGTTAAGAAGCAAGAATATTGAGATTTTTTAAATATTTAGGTAGCTGTGCATAGACAATATCGTTATATTTTTATTTAATGCAAAAGGCTTTAGTTCTGCAATAATTTGCAATAATTATCCACACTTCATACCTTGAGCGATGTTTAAATAAATACGTTAATATTTTCAACACTAATAATAAAATATATCCTCACGCCTTCTCACAAGGGTCCCCCGAAGGGGTATTTTCAACAAAAAGCTAATTATTCAGCAATTGCGACATTTGTTCGACAACCGCGACATCAGATGACATTATCCTGATATGAAGACTACTTCGAATCCTGCTCAGAATGCAAACTATTTTTTATCTAATTTCATCAAGAATTGTTCAGACGTAGATATATGCACATTCCAAATTAATTTACTATTTACGTAAAATACGTATTTATCATATAAATATTTTTGCAGATTCCTATCTGTTTTCAAAATTCTACATTTCGCTTAATGGCAATAAATATAGGGAACTTCAACTTCAAGGGAAACTATAAATCAGTCAATTCATACATATCTCATAAATACCCATTTATAAAAATACTTTTATGTAGCGTTTATTCATAGGCCGTTTTCGTAAAACACTTGCGATATATATGAAGTTTGCCTTCAATCATAATAGTGTTGGGTAACTAAGTACGATATAGCTTTTCCATTAGTTAGTCAGTCCTCATCACGACCATTATTCGACTAATGATGTTTGAATAGGATAGCTTGTATAGGTCATGCTTTCACAACACTATTAAAGTTCCAAGTGTAGCAATAAAGTTCTTCACGCAGTTTGCGAAGTAAACTCTTACTCGGTAATGAGAATCGTTTCGATGTCGATGCCTCCGTTGCATAGTCGTTAAAAGCAATTTGGGGTGGATATATAAACGTATATACAACTAACTTTACAGCTAGTAATTTAGTTTATCTTCATACTCTGCACATAAATATGTATTTATATATTTATGTGCAGATTTAAGTGCAGTATTTCTTCTGTGCGTGTGTATGTCACTGAACTCCTCCTAAAAGGCTGGACCGATTTTAATGAAATTTTCTGTGTGTCTTCAAGTGAATTTACACTACGAAAACTGGAGTGTGAATGAAGCTGGGCGGGACAGCTAGTACAAAATAATTATATATACATACATATTAGTATATAACATTCAAAAATATTCAAGTGACAGGAGTACTTCATATATGACGTCTATCTTGTTATATCTTATCCTATTATATTATACATCTTCCCTTTCGCACTGAATAATTATGGATATGTCATGGTGAGTCCCATGATCCCATTAAATAAAGGTCGGATAAAATCAATCACTAGTCCATTAGACAGACATTTTCCCGATAACATAAAACGTTACATTTAACTTTTCGTAAGCAAACACGCGATGCACACAATCACAGAGTGAGCGACACGCATGGCGACCAATTTTGGGTACCTACCTTTATTGGCTGACACACCCCTTGTATAGGGATACCCCAATATCAACAACGTTACCTACATATAGGTGAAGAAAATGGGTTGCATATCCAAGTTTCTACTAAACAAAATAGTATTGAAACAAAATGAAACTTCGGCACCTTTCGTATTGTAAACGCTATACTAAACCAAAGATTACAATGTATACTGTACTAAACTAATCTTGAAGAAATTGCCTCACAGGGCGTGCGTATGCTCTTCATACATCTACGGATTTTGTGTATTTTATAACTCTTTAACCAAAGACAATTTGGCGACAACATACTTTGTTTTTATTTTGCAGAAAAAGAAGAAAATAAACCAGAAGAAGATCTAGCAAATCATGAACTTATTTTCTTAAGGAGCATCGTAGAAAGCCCAGACTTCGGAAGAAAGTATGAGGTTAGAATTGGCGTACATATGTGCTTATCAGCGTATATTGTCAAAGAATAGTAGTACAGCCGAGTGTTTCGATTAGTTGTCTGCAACACAAAGATAAGTTGTAATGCCGACTGTACCAAGTTTGTACGTTACATACGTAAAAACGGCAAGTAAAGTACTGTGATTGAGAAGAACGGCGATGGACTTGTGGGGCGGTCGATGAGGTATGCAGAAGTGTATACCCACTAGGGTTGCCAACCATACTTTATAATAACGTATCCTACTTTATTTTTGGTAATTTTACTTTATACTTTTGCATACAAATAAAATATGTAAAAATACTTTATTTCTACACTTTTCTGTGATGCGTCAAACAAACCAATCCTTATGGGTACTTAACCGTTCAATAGGAACGGTACACCTAATTGAACACGGATGATGGAAACGATTTATAATTACTGAATGAAATTTTAGATTTGATGTTAGAAAGAAATAGAGCGCCAATAAGTTTAATTAAAGACGAATTGTTTATTTATGCCTTATTATATTTACAAGCCTTGGAACATTTAAAGATAGAAACAAATATTTAGCATGTGCTAAAAGCACACAAAAATATGTTTTCAAGACAAGAAAAGCGTGAAATTTTTATTATTCTATTTTTTTTCCTATCCAAATCATTTTATACATAATTTTTTCAAGAAAAAGTTGGCAACCCTAGTACCCACACCCACTTTTCGCCTGATATATATTTTAGATGCCAATGTGGTACATTCGGTTTAAAATTTGCAAACTTTGGATTACAGGCAACTGAACTCGTACCACTCAGCCACTAAGGATTTTTAGTAAAAGTATACAATTTTACAAATTTATTAAACAAGCACCGCGTTACACCCGCGTTAAATTCTCGCCTTCCTCAATTAATGGACATCCACCAAACAAATTGTTCAGCTTCATAATATTAATATAGATTTATTGTATTCGTTCAGAAATGAAATATAATATATAAATGAACTTAATACATACCCTGTAGGGAAAATCAGGTAGCAATTATGAGAAATGGTAAATTAAATACCTAAATACTCTTAGAATTATTTACTTATTATAAAATTACATATATTAATATTGTAGTATGTACATTGAACTTAAGAATACAAAAGATAACTCGGTATATTATTCCTGCCCGTGATGGACTTAGCGTGTTGATATGTGTGTATGAAATATATGAGATCAGTATAGCATTCAGTGACTAATTTGAAAGGGCATTGAAACACAGTGTAATAATATATTATCCAGAAAACATAAGGACTAGTTTCTATGTTTTCAATATATTATAACAAATAAATGACCAATGGTTAATCAATTCAAGTTCTTGGCAAGGCGTCGAGCTGAATTTTAGCTACATTTTAGACATCCCACCAATATCCTATACTAATACTAATCTTTTAAGTTTTTCTTCATAAAACTTTGTTGTCTCTAAATAAATCTTAAGTAGAAAGGCAAACTTTCCGAATTCAATTAATTGTTGGGGACGAGCTTGAAATACAAGATTTCATTTCTCATTTTTAATATCAACAAAGTAGTTTACAATTTTTAAACCTATAAAAAATATCCGATTGGAATGGAGTTATGTCAACTGTCAGCTATATTATTTGACGTGGGTGCTTAGTGTGTGTTTGTTGTATGTGTGTGCTGTCTCTCTGAAGACTTGATTTGAAGTGGGTGTTTTCTTTTTGTTACAATTGAAATATATTTGTTTTATTATAATTTTATTAATGTAGTTAAATTTTTTTTGAAAATTTTATCAATCGGAGCACTAAAAAGCTAGATATATTGCAAAGAATTGTGAATATTTGATATTTAATTCAACAATTTAACGGCGAGTGCCACGCCTAACGCTTGTTTTGATGCTTTGATGGCTCGATTTTTAATGTCCAGTGCTAAACAATTTTATATAAGCGTGTCTGTTGCAGTCGGCCGATTGTGAGGAAGAGCTTTTAATAAAGCCTGTGTCGCTGGGCAATGTTAACATAATACGTTTATTGAGCGAATACCGTGGCAACAACATACGGACGATCGAACAAGCTGAACTCGCTATTATTGTCTCCAGGATACATTTTAAGGTATATCCTTATATTGCATAGGTAGTACCTAATATAATATTATTCCATTTAGGATTATTTATGTGAGTAGATGCTATATATCATCAAAAATTAAATGTCTTTGTTGTGATGTGCCGTGCCGAAAAATACTTTCCAATTAATAACTTTCCCCCTTAGATTTTATGGATTAATATTACTAAATTTCCAGGCGTTAATAGAAGCTCATGATCAAATAGGCGCAATCTGGCTAGAACGTGGCTCAGGCATAGAGGAGAAGACTGCAATTGAAGATACCAAGGAGGTTGCAGAAGGAGAGGAAAACTCTCCTGGAGAGAACGGAGACATGCCTGTGGAGACTGTTAAAGTAGTTGGGCTCAGGAAAGTGCCTGGACAACCCTTAGGATTAACTGTAAGTTCTTATATGTCCTCAGCTTACAAGCCGCCTTAATATTATATCAAACAAATAAATAATGAAAGCTAATTATTCAAATGCTTAGTTGTTGTGTTCAAAAGTTTATTGAAATAGATTTATTGTGGAGTTAATGCTTGTATTGACAAAAATACATCACACAGTTTTACAGTGAAGACGAGAGAGAGCTCCAGATTTCCATGGGTTTACAGACCTCTTATTTTTTTCTCATTACCACTTTTGTTTCTGTGCATCCATCTATCTCTTCATAGATGCAATCTAGATCTGAATACTCTTGAGAAAATTCTAGAATCTTTACATATTTTTTTTCAACCTTTGAAAATATTGTCATATTTTAGGTAACAACAGATGAACATGGTCAGTTAATAGTAGCTAGGATAATGGCTGGCAGTGCAGCTGCTAAGCAAGCCCTCCTGTCTATAGGAGATGTGTTATTAGAAGTTGATGGACAACATATTGACTCTGAAGACCAGCTCAAAGAGGCAGTGGCGAAACCTAACGACAGGATTACGCTTAAAGTTGGACCTAATTTAAAGGAGAAGAGTGCTCAATTTACAAATAAACTTAGTGTAAGTAGCATAAAGTTTGCCTTTGACTCTTATTTTGGTTGTGATTCTACTAGGCTCATTTACTAATTGCTAAAATATCAAATATAAACATTTTTAATTACTGTCTGATCATCTGTCTGGCCTTTTCATGGCTAAACACCTCCACCTCCACATCAATGTGGTTGTATGAGCTTTACTGTGTATGTTGCATATTGCTTTGAATCTAAGCTCATAATTTTTTTGTATTTCACAGTGCTATATGAGAGCTCTCTTTGATTACAATCCAAAAGAGGACACCATACTCCCATGTAAAGAAATTGGCTTGGAATTCAAAAAAGGGGATATTTTACAAGTAAGTACATATGTATATTATTTATATGTGTTTGACACTTAACATGTTGGCAGTTAAAAATTCATTAACTATTCCAAATACATATTACAATTTCTTAACACAAAAATATAGTATATTTTCATTAAATATAAACAAATAAATACCTGGGACAATTGCACATAAATTGACCTAGTCCCAAATTAAGCAAAGCTTGTGTTATGGTAACTAGACAACAATATATTTACTTATATAGATAGATGTATACATAGGACATCCAAGACTAAGGTACAAATACTCGTGTTCATCACACAAAATTCTGAAAATAATGCTTAAAAATGAATTGTTGATGGTGTTTTCAGTTTTGTAATACTGGTTGATAGAAATGTGAATAAATAAATATTAACTATTATAAATGTAAAGTCTTACTTTTGTGTTTTCAATGAAATAGATACAATAAGATTGTAATTGGAATACGCTCAGGTTTCAGATAGGAAGGATCCCAACTGGTGGCAAGCAAGTCACGTGGATAAGACAGACGTCGTAGGCTTAATACCTTCTCCGGAGTTGGAAGAGCGTCGCAAAGCATATGTGCCGCTAGAAGCTGACTTCGTACACAAAATCAGCATTTGTGGGGCGCGGGTAAATATGCACTTGCGTATTTTTTACATACACACATACATATCATCACACTGGGTAGGCAGGGAACTTACATTACACAAAAATTTAGTACAAAACTTGAGAGCTGGGCCAGGGAGGTTTGTTCTTCGATTGATAACCTATAAAATGTAAGTTTAAACTTCTCTCAGAAGTTAGGGCGGTATAAGTGCGATTCAGTAAAGTTGTAAGGAATAAGGGAAAAATTGGATAGCATTACCAGGAAATCTGAATTAAATTAATGGTTGAGCTATAAAGACAAATTTTCAAGCCACTTTTGTCTGTGTTACTGTATGCGATAGAGTACTTAAAAAATATCTCAAACTTCATTCTGGTATACTTTTTTTTATAATATAAATAGGCAGAATTTGGTTTCTTTGAACGCGTTAATCTCAGAAAATACTAAACCAATTTGAAAAAAAACTACATTAGATAGCCCATATATTATAGAAAGTTATTTATCATTAATAATCACATAAATTGATCCAGGTTCTATTAAACGAGGGCGAAACCGGGGGGGCAAAGCTTGTATATAGGAGTATTAAGGAAACTAATAATCCCAGAAGATTGTATCTAATTCGTTTCCTTCCATACCACATTATATTATGGATCATAATATTCAGTTACACAACATACCAATCTCGAGACTTAACATTGTCAGCAGTTAATTGGACGAGTATACATTATTTACTACCCATAATGCATGTGTTGTTGACCAATTGTTCTTGTGATTAGCATTAAATTTGTCGTGACTCAGAACGTGATTACGTGTGAAATTAATTATTGCCCAATACGGATGTAAATATGGCATATTGAATAATGCAATTAGCAATTTTTGCATCTTCATATCACGATCGTAAGTTACGTTTGTGATTCCCCGAAGGAAGGTATAGGTACCATGTGGAAATGTCATTCCGACATCCAATGTTTACAAATTGATATAGATCAAGTCCCGACCTTCATCAATAGAGCTTAACAGATGTCAACTTTCATTAATGATTATTCAAACAAGAATGACTTGATGAATGAGAAGAATGACCAATGATGAAAACTACTTGGTACTATCTACATCAAATCGATCGGACGCTCAAGGATGGGAACGTCAAGAGTATGAAGAGTCTGATGAATGTGGACGAAGCGAAAGAGGTATGCAAGTCTAGAGAGAACTGGCGCTCTATACTCTCTGCCTACCCCGTTAGGGACTCGGCGTGATGATATGATGATCATGACAAAGAAAACTCGCAATTTTTTTAAGTCGAAATCGCATCCTCTCAATTGATTGTGCAACGTTTCCATATTGGTAGATAACAAGGAAGAAGAAAAAGTTCGTATACGAGTCTCGTTCGAGCGTGGCTCTGGAGGGCGCGGAGCTAGTGCTGTACGAAGAGGTGGCTCGCACGCCGCCCTTCCTGCGGCGCGTGCTGGCCTTGGTGGGCACGCGCGCCGTCGGCCGCCGTACGCTCAAGAACCGCCTCATCATGGACCACCCCGACCGCTTCGGCGCTGTTGTGCCGCGTGAGTACAGTCACTTACATCGTCCCCACAGCTCATCAACCTTGAGGCAGTGAGAGTGCACGAGGACACAGTCCCAAACCACTCCTTAATGGTAACATGCGCTCTTTTACATCGACACTAGGTGAACAAATTGAACCGCTATTGTACGGAGTATTCTCCGTACAATAGCGGTAATATTGATGGAATGCTTCATTGACTGTAATTTTTGTAGGCCTCTTTTTCGTCGGTCGATCTCATGAAATCAAATTAGTGCAACACAATTCATATATATACTCTAGAGTCCTGCCCTAGTGGTCGATGGCTGAATGGCTGATGGCTTATGTCTAGTAGAGTCAGAATATATAAAAGTTAAGCCTTGAGGAAAATCATTGATAGCTTAACTACCTACGTGTTGCCTATTAATTAAACGGTAAACGCTTTGAGACCAGACATAACCTTGGTTCTTTTTTTTAACGTGTATCAGAGTCAAACTCTGAAATGGCAAGTAGTTATAGAAGTGCATTAATGGTAGACACGTCCCGGCCACCGCGCGCCATGGAGGAGAGCGGCCAGTCGTACTGGTTCGTGTCGCGCGAGGAGATGGAGCGCGACGCGCACGCCGGCCGCTTCCTCGAGTATGGCGAGCACAACGGACATCTCTACGGCACGCACCTCGACTCCATCCGCGCCATCATCAAGGAAGGTACGCCCCCGCAACCGAATGGACACTTATAATAATACGCTTGGTTTCATTGTAGCTCTGCGCACGATTAATGGGAATTCATTTTTATTCTCTTTATTATTTATTTACTCTGTATTTCTTCAGTATTCTTCTAAAATAATTCTACTCAATTATAATATCTATTATAATAGATTGATTTGACGTTCAAGGATGTAACTAATTTATATACCTAGTGTGAAATTTAAGTAATTACTTTTATCTCAAATTATTGTCTTTCAGTTTGTAAATCTGCTCAATTGTGATGTTTAAACTACGATAATATTTGTTAATCTTAATCAAAATCTTAATTGTTTTCATAGAATGCTCAGGCTGAAAAATGTAGCTACGTCGAGACTTATGCGAGAATTACGTATACGGTTCTCCAAGGAGGTGAAGAAGAGATTTTGTATGAGAACTTTATTCGTTTCCCAGGGAAGATGTGTGTCCTGGACTGCGCCCCGCAGTCGCTGAAGTTGCTCCACAACAGCAGTGAGTTCCTTCCGTACGTGGTGATGGTGGCCGCGCCTGGCATAGAACAACTCAAGAATCTCACCTACGCTTCCAACCGCAACTTAACCGTGAGCACTTGTTAATATTTCTATATGTTCCCATAAGTACCCATAGACTCTAGGTCTTTTATAATACTGTTTATTACTTAGCGATTGAAATAGTTTTTTTTAATGTGTACTGTTTTTATTCGTCAGCCGTTGTTTCGAGAAATTGAAATGATGTATCTCAACTACAATATAGTGATTTGCTACAATATAAGGTCGAAATCTCGCGAGCTTGTTCTATAAGAGCTGTCAAATGATCTTGTGTATTTTACCGGTTGCTATAAGCTTTATCTTAATATTAATAAAAAAACTTAGTCAATCTTAAACATGATTTAAATTTATTAAGATAGATGCATGACTATTAAAAGTATAATTATTATGCTGCATGAAACCAGATTCCCAATTACAATCATTAAAGGTTGTCAAACCGCAAATGTTCCCATACCCTCAGATGCGTCTGTCTGCGCACGCGTTTATGCGCGTTCGTTTTTTTTAAGTTAGCATAGATGCATACAACTCATCTAATGAGGTCACTCAGTACGTGTGGAGTCAATAAAATCAAAATATTAGTATGTTCATAATTTCTTCTTAAAATATAGTTGGACAATTGCAATTGTTGAGACCTCTATTAGGTGGGTGCTTGTCATACAATCTTGTTGTATGTTTTAAATATTTATATAGATTTTTTACAAGCGTTTATAGCAATGTAGTTCTTTGGCATGTGTTGTAATGATAGTGTAATGTGTCTGTCGTGTGCATGGCGTGTAGTTCGACCGGCAGAGCTCCATCCGCTACAGCTCGCGACGAGCGCGCACGCTCGAGTCGCTCGCCTCCCTCTACGAGGTAACTTGCATTTATATATGGCTCTTATTTACTTCTCTGTCCATCTCTTCGATACTATAAGTAGTCTCATTAAGTCTACATTTATTTTACAATTTTTTTTATTACATGTATTTCTATAAGTAGGTCTTTTTCCCCGTAGCATTATGCAGGAGAGGTGATAATTTTTTGATTGTTCTACCATACCATATCTGGTAAAACAGTCTTAATTGAGTGAGCTAGGCCATTCTGAGTGGAGAATCCCACTCGGGAATGAAATTTTTGCCAAGTGATATATGAGAGCGATGTAAGTCTAGAGCTAGAACTGGCGCTCAACTCTCTGCCTACCCCGTTGCGATATATATATATGTAAGGGGGTGCAGTGATCTAATCCGATCGTATAAATTCGCGTTGTAACATAATTCTTATAACATTCAAATATAACTTTTAATCATACTAATATTATAATTGCGAAGGGGATGTTTGTTCCTCTTTCACGCTCTTACTTACTACTTAACGGAAATTGATGAAATTTACCATAAAGATAGTGTCGACCGTGTTGACGACCGTCTGGTCTAGTGGTTAGAGCTCCTGCGAAACTTGAGGTCGCGGGTTCGAATCCCGCTGAGTGATTTTTGTGTGATGAACACGAATATTTGTATCTTAGTCTTGGATGCCCTATGTATTTAAGTATATATCTATCTATATAAGTAAACATATCGTTGTCTAGTTACCATAACACAAGCTTTGCTTAATTTGGGACTAGGTCAAGTTGTGTGGAATTGTCTTTGGTATTTATTATTATTCTTTATTTGAAAGAAGTCTCATATATTACATTTTTAAATATATATATATAAAAAAAATTATTATTATTATTATTAATGTCAAAGAAATGACTAATGTGATCAAATTGTACGGGGTGAAGCCACAGGGCACAGCTAGTTCTTATTATAATAACACTACATTGTGGTTCCTTTGCATACTGCGAGTAATGTAAATTCCCGAAATTATAGGAGGAAGATATAAAGCAGACGCTAGAGGAGAGCGCGCGCATCGAGCGGCAGTACGAGAAGTACATCGACATGGTGGTGACCAACCACAACGCTGACACCACTTACTCCAGGGTCATGGACGCGCTGCACTCGCTCTCCACCGACCACCAGTGGGTACCCGTCAGCTGGATTTATTAGCATAGATAGCAGAGCATACAGCTCTCACATTCTATTTTAGTCTATAATACTTTAGGCTTTAAGATTAAAATTGGAACAATATCACATTTAGTATCCAACACGTGGGGCGACATCTATATTATGAGTGTACTACCCAAACTCTAAGGATCTCTAGTTCTTAAATAAAAAATATACTTAAATACACATCACAAAGCAGCTACAATATGCCCAATACTGCAACGAAAATCTGGCAATTATTAAGTTTCAGCACTGTAAGCTTGCTTCTTTTGAGAATTAATCTTAATTCCATGTGTGTGTAGTATGAGGCTCATGGAGCATTTATTATATACATATGAATGACAGATACAGATAAAAACTAAAGATGCATGCTTCAACAATAGGTTTAGGAAAATTTTGATATAAGAAACGCGATTTATATTTTTTTTAAATGCTTTTTCACAATTTTATATGAAATAAAAAGCGCGTACTTTATATCGCAAGGAGTCGAATTTATAAATATGATTTTACGTCAATCGCCTTTTTTGTCCCACTGACTAGTTGTGCATTTTAAGTCTAGCTTATTCTAGACGTTGTCTACTGAACATCACTTTATCTATATGTTACACGCTTTAATCTGTGGTTCGCAAGCGATGCCTTCAAATATTATATTCTTAGACGAAACATCACACGGGCCTTTATATATTTAGCCTTTATTTTTCATAACTTTATCATTAATTAAAATGTATTATTTAGTACAGGTCAAACTCTATATGAGTAGATCAGATCCTATGATGGGCCACTGTAGTGTCATTCCAATGAAAGTAATTCTAATTAACTTGAGTAGTAAATTATATTTTGTATTTATTACTGACTAGCTAACTGCTACAAGCTATGAGAGAATCTGCATTTTTTTAACAAAATAAGCAGAATATATCCGGAGCTTATAAACACCACAGTCTCACTAGCTACCCTGCTTGCTATTTGCGTATTTGTACTGTCCAGTTCACTATTCCTTCAATTACTTCAATATTACTCAAATTTTAAGGTATTTCAATTTTGATAACTATATCAAAAATTGTGAGCCCACCTAAAGTTATATCTTTCGTGTTATATAAAATATTGCAAAATTGCCTGCAACTAAGTATTTACAATATTTTATACATAATTTTTATTTGTTTTATAATATTATTTCTTGGTAAGCAGGTCATTATTTCATTTTATTAAATATGAATCTTAAGATTTTTATCGCATCACATAAAGATAATCACGTCATGTACCTAGCCCTTAGGCTAGGATTTGTGCATCTCAACGGAAACCCTTCCGTTATAAGTTATATTAAGCTACAATGCGTTTCGTGGAGCTCAAAGAAACGGTGAGCAAATTGATGAAAATATGTATGTCAAGGCGAAATATATCAGATATGTTTATGCAAAGTATTACGTATGTATGGTATATTAACATGATCGACCTAATTATAACGCTTGTTTAACTTAAATCCACGATTATTGTGACCCTAGCTTGTACTTCAGTAAGATTCTCACATTCCGTCCATTGTGTTTTGTTATTTAGCTGTAAATTTTATTGTGTCAAGATTTATTCAATATACATTATGTAACTGCATCACTTAATTTTATTTTTTGCTCTCATTAATTAAATAAATATGCTGTGTGCTACTTGAATATTTTATTCATCTCTACATTTGAACTGGAGTTCACAGTAATATGACACTTCACGGAAGGTACTAATTGCTGGATCTGGTACTGTTCTTATGATGGCGTACAGATGTCTTGAAGATGTTAGGATCAATGTGGTTCAGCCCAGTCTCGCTGCCAACTGTTATCAAGCTGTTTTCGGTATCGTTCTTCTCAAGCAGATGCGGTGCCAGTAGGAGAAACAATTGCTGTAACAATACACACATTTCATAGACACACACACATTGTACACAGAATTCAATAGTTTGGTCCAATTTTACACACATTTCATAGACACACACACATTGTACACAGAATTCAATAGTTTGGTCCAATTTTAGTTTAATTTTTGCTAATCGTAGTGCAATAGCGTTTGACGGCTTAAATAAAATCCTTATCGTTCACGCTATCCGATACCTATAATTTGTTTGGCAATGACATTAGCTGCGAATAAGTTTGCCGCCAAAAAGGATTATGCCTACAGCAGATTTTTTTTAAGATAAATTATTAAATACCTCTGCCCATGGTATGAGTGGTAAGTTTGCGAAGGCGGCCTGCCAACCCGGCAGCCCAAGGTGGACGAGAGCCATCCTGAAGTAATGCGTAAAAGAGTCCGCCAGCCAGCCCCAGGCGCCCTCTCGCGTGGCCAGCCATACTGACCACGCACCGCCCGTGTACACCAAGCATACCTAAAATACCGTTTAATACTTAATGAACCGTGGTGTGGTTCTAGTAGCTGCCTGCGTCACAAAGATTGCAAGTTCGAATCCCGACTATACCAATGAGTTTTTGTGAAATTAAGTACTGTGATTAGTCACACCTCGTTCTTCACGGTGTGCATACGTTTTAAAAGAATTTCAAAGGTGTATGTATGTACTTATAGTCATGCTTGAGTACCTAATGACGATGGATTCGCCATTTGTCTAAGTAGAACCTAAAATATATAGGTATATCTCTGGCGGAAAGTGGTTGCTAGGGTACTACCTACACATCTCTGAACACCCCTTCGGAAACCCTCACGGGAAGGCGATTCCGACTGAATAAATATATATGTTATAACTATCACAGCAATAACATTTATTAGAGGAACAGCTTATATACGAACTGTGCGCGCTTTCGACTTCTTGACGAGCAAAATATCCTCGTAGTAATAGATAGGTAATAAAAGTAACGAGGCCCTCGTTATTTAATGATGATTTTTTTTTTACTAATAGCCTGGAACCGCTAATTATCTTACAAAGGTGACTGACCTTTGTAAGATAATTCAATCTGAAAAAAAAGATAACAATCTGAAAAAACTTAGGACCTACTTTTCCAATAGTTCTGCAAGTATCCAACTCGAAGACTTTACTCTTAGTGTTCAAGACTGGACGAGGGCCGCTGTGAGGACGCGTGAGTGAAAAGTCTAAAAGATCTTTCAAGGCCGGCGATAGGCACAGCTCGTTCAGTGAATTCACGTGAATCGATCCCACAGGCAGTATATCATCGGCTGTAAATATTAATAAATTTTATTGAGAATAGAAAAAATAATTTATCAAGTAGTTACATAGCTTGGTACTATATACTTTCCTGAGTATTTGTAATGCCAAGTCAACTGAAAACCATCAGTGGAGGAGTAAAAATTACGAATGTCTTCCGGGAGGGCGGCCGAATGTCTTTGTTCCCACGTAGATAAAGCAACTCGGTCACACGGTGCTCTACGTTCTACATTTACATTGCATATACGAGGATCTGATTCTGAAAATGTTATAAGCACAGACATATCTTTATAAACTGTACTGAGGCGCTAAACAAGATGTGAGGTTGTGTTACTTTTCATCTGCCGCTAATCAGTAACATTTAATATTTATTGTCTACCTTGTCCGTATGAACACCTTAATCGGAACACAATCCAACTAAACCTTTTTACTACCTACCTACCTACCGTAATCAGGACTTTTAATCAAATTAGATAGTGCCATCCACGAAGATGCGCCCCACCAATTTCTAGTCGAGGGGATCGCGGGAAGCGGAGAGTATGATCCGACTCTATTAAAAGTGCGGTTGCACTCATAGGTAATCAGTCAGTATGTATCGACAACATCAGTAGAAGGTTGCACACTTACACTATTAACTGTGAGGAAGAATAGTGGGGCGCGTCTTCGAAGATGGCACTCTCTATACCGTCATATGGTGTTTTATTACAGGGTTTTCGAAACCGAAAGTGTACGCACCAACTCACACACATGCCATAAATTAATGACCGTATAAAGAGATAGTAGCAGATGGAGTTTTGTTTCAGACCGGTTATTTGAGCATCTGTTAAGGATTTGTGTTCTGTAGACTTCTCTTTGAAACATAATTCCATGACTTCATGTGAATATCTTATCTATCTTTCTAAACTAATAACCTCAAAATAATTCATCCGGTGGTTAGAAATTCTAGGTAGATAGATACCTATCAAAAATGAATAATACCAGTGGTGGTATATGTGCCATTAAAGAAGATTTTATAATTCAAAAATCAACAAAAGCTTTAACTGATGATGGTGAACATACTGCAAATAAACGCAAAATAAGCGAAGAAGAAACTAACAGCGATACGAAAAGGACTAAAGAGGAAAATACTAAAACTGAAACAGTGAGTGGAAAATCTAAGAAAAGGGGACAAAACAAGGCAAGACCAAAAACATATCAAGATGACAAAGAATGCAAACCATGCCCAAGTATAATAAATGTGGAATCTTCGAAAGAGTTGCAGCCATGTCATTTTAAAAACTGCAAGTTTATTCATAATCCTCTTGATTATTTAAAAGGCAAACCAAAGGACCTAGGTGAAACCTGCCATGTTTTCAATTTGAGAGGAAGATGCCCTAGAGGCCTTGCATGTAGGTTTGGCTCAATCCATATTACAGATGAGGGTTACAATGTTGTTGATAATAACAAGTTTGAGCAGTGGAAAGACGACACCAAAAACACCATACAATATAATGTACAGTCTCAGCTACAAAAGAAGCTGTATGATTTCAGTGCTGCGGAAAACCTTGTTAAACAGCTGGATGTAAGAAATAAGGGCAATATTATAAATTTACCTGATTCAAAACATAGTGAACAGAGGTTGTCAAGTAGTGGCACAATTACTGATGAAGATTTGATTAAACTGTTGCCTAGAGAAAAGAAAATAATTGATTGGCGGGATAAGCTGTACTTAAGCCCCTTAACTACAGTAGGAAATTTACCCTTCAGGCGCATTTGCAAGCAATTTGGTGCAGACATAACTTGTGGGGAGATGGCATTATGTGAGTCCCTGCTCAAAGGAATGAAACAGGAATGGGCCCTAGTGAAAAGGCATGAGTCTGAAGACTTATTTGGAGCACAAATTTGTGGCAATAATGCATACATAATAACAAAAGTAGCTCAGCTTTTGCAGGAGAACACAGAACTTGATTTCATAGATTTAAATTTAGGCTGTCCCATTGATTTAATTTACAAAAAAGGAGGAGGTAGTGGCATGATGCACAGGTTATCTGCACTAGAGACTTCGGTGAAGTGTGCTTCCAATTTACTTAACATACCTTTTACTGTAAAGATGAGAACGGGTGTCTACCAGGATAAAAAAATAACTCACACAATTGTCCCAAAAATGACAGAGTGGGGTGCTTCATTGATAACTGTTCATGGAAGGTCAAGGGAAGCCCGGTATGCTAGGTCTGCTGATTGGGAATATATTGAAACATGTGCCAAGGCAGCAGCCCCATGCCCTGTGTATGGCAATGGAGACATTTTGAGCTATGAGGGTTATTTAGAAAGAAGACAAATAGCACCAACTGTTCAAGGTGTAATGATTGGGCGGGGAGCTCTTATCAAGCCCTGGATATTTACTGAAATTAAAGAGCAGAAGATGTGGGATATTAGTAGCAAAGAGAGATTTGATATATTAAGAAAGTATACCAACTATGGACTAGAACATTGGGGCTCTGATATGCAAGGTGTTGAAAACACAAGGAGATTTCTACTAGAATGGCTGTCATTTTTGTACCGCTATGTACCTGTTGGGTTGCTGGAACAACCCCCACAGAAAATAAATGAGAGACAACCTTCATATTTTGGAAGGGATGACTTGGAAACATTGATGGCATCAGGGAATTGTACAGACTGGATAAAAATCAGTGAAATGTTGTTAGGTCCTGTACCTGATGGTTTTCTATTCCTTCCAAAGCACAAAGCAAATTCATATTGATATAGGTATGATTGAAAACATGTAAATAAAAATATTGCCATGCTACTATTATAACCTAGTTTGTTTGATTGCTAACCTAGTAGCTTTGTTACTCCCAATGTAATGTTTTCATAAAAAGAATCCTCAGAAACTAAGTCAACACAAAAGCTCATTTCACTAGTTAAATTTATCTAAAATTGTTATATCTTTGCGAGCCGAATACTTCGGAATATACGTCGGACATACTATGACATGAACGGGTCGTCATAGTTACATATAAATAATTACATAAATCCGTACACCTTTTTGTAGATATATTGTTCTTAATAAAGTCCTTTCTGTACTCTCTCCCTCTACTTTATCTTCTTATAAATATTGAAGTATCTGATATATACATTTCTAAGCAGTACCAGTGTAATGTACATATAACAAAACTTTTTTTCCTTTATTTATATGTATGTATTTACATTTTCATGTTGAATTTAACACGAGGAACTGTAAGACATTTCTCTTCCCACTTTCCCACCAGAAAAAACGCAAATGTTGCAGTACAAAACTTTATTATCACTCTTATTACACATAAAACTGCCGAAATTGTCAAATATTAATTCAGATTACAAAGTTTCTTATCAAGGTACAGGTACCTTTAGAATATTGGGTTGAGTTACTATTTGTTCATACAAAAACAAATACACTACAAAAATACACAAATTTACAGTGTTTATAAAGTAAATTACCTTAATTAAAAAAAAATTAATCCTACAATACTTAAGGTGTGTATAATGTAGCATAATGGAAATAGTATAGCAATGTCAAGAGTTAATGTTTTGAAGAAATATTTAGTCCGAGATCCATGAGATGGTAATAAGAGGGCTTACTTCTTACATCTATTAGGCAAGGTGCTCATAAGTGACCTTTACAGGTGTTTATTAGAAAATATTAAAATAAGCGCGAAAAATGTGACAAACTTATTGCATTACCTTAAACTATATTTCAATTTTTTTTTGGGAGTTAAGTATTGTATTTCCTCATTGCTACTAGCACATATAATAATTCGAAATAAACCGTACCCACAATTTGAGATACTTGTACTAACAATGCTTTAAATACACATTTGGAATGAAATACATGAAGAGTCCACCTTACAAATATGTTTTTCACTTTTCTTCATACATCACTGCCGTTTAACGTCTCCTGCGTCGACGCGAGTCTCCATTGTGTCCGTTTTCTGTAATGGAAATAAATAGTAAATCTAACAAGAAAATGTTGATCACACACATCCCGACAACAGTGTATACGTTAAAGTAGGTATACCAACCATTAAATAATTGGACACCATTTAACAAGTTGCACAAGTGACTGGGTTTCATTGTCCCTGTGTATTTGTGTAAGCGATATAGTGTTAAGAGGTGAGTGGGCATTGGTTTGAATGTAACAAACCTCGGTGTTCACCGTCGGCGATTCCTCTGGCGGTCATTATCGTACCCCATGGAGCCGTTTGCCAGCGCACCGTTCTGCTGCTGGCTGTTGTCATGTGGCCTACCAGGACCCATATTTTGTGGACCATAATAGTTTGACGCATTTGTTTGATCGTTACCGTTTCCGTTCCCTGCGTTATTGTCATTAATTTGTTTATTCTTAGCTCCATAAGAGCCAAATGCTGTAAAATTAGCTGCCTGCTGCGCGAGATTCTCGACACTGTTTTGTGGTAGCATGCGCGGCAACTGGCTCCCATGGGGTACATCGAGACCGCCAGAGGCATGTCCATAGCCACCAGACTGGCCCAGGCCGCCGCCGTCCTGGCCCGAGGACCCAAGTCCGCCGGAGCCTGGCTCATCCGAGCCATAGTCGTCGTCGCGTCCTCTTCCGCGGCGCCGCCTGTCTCGACCTTTTGACCGAGAGCCGGTCTGATTGCTATCAGAGCCTAGGCCTCCGCCTGAGCCGAGGCCTCCACCAGAGCCTCCACCAGATCCATAGCCTCCACCGGAGCCAACGCGGCCACCGGAGCCCAGGCCACCGTCAGAGCCGAGGCCCCCAGCGGACCGCTGGCCCCCAGACGAGCCAGGGCCGCCAGAGCCGAGCCCGCCGCCCGAGCCGAGGCCCCCACCGGAAGAGCTCATGCCCCCGGCTGATGTCGAGCCGTAATTGCTCGAGCTTCCTAATCCGCCGGATCGAGCTCCACTTCTGGAATGTGACTCGAATCCGCTCTGCCCTACACCGTGTCCTTGAGACCCGCTAGCCGAGGATTCCGAGGGTGGGGGCGGGGGAGGTGGCGGCGGAGGAGCAGCCCACCCGCCAGCCGTCATCATAGGATTGGGAAAACCTGACATCATCATGCCATATTGATCCGCCGGAAAAAATGGGGGCATCACGAAATTAGACCCGTTCATAGGAGGGGGAGGGACGCACATATTCATCTGAGGGTTGAGAGTCATCAGGGGTGGTATTTGATTTGAATAGGCTTGCTGCTGGGCTACCTGGTCCATTCCACCCTGTGGATAGCTATTATTTTCCGGAGCCGAGTATTCTTTACTTTTCGGCGGGCTGGCAGGTCTCTTAGTTTGCGCAGGAGGCAGCTGCGGGCCAATAGGGGTGGGCAAGAGCGGTTTCGGCGTGGGCAGCAAAGCTGGAGGCGCGGCCTTCGGCGGGCTGCACTTGCCTGAGCGACTGCGGCTACGGGAGCGTGAGCGGGAACGAGAGCGGCTGCGTGAAGAGCGCGATGAGCGGCTGCGCGACGAGCGGGACGAGCTGTGGCGACGGCGGCGTCGGGACCGGGACCGGCTGCGCGAGCGACGGCGCCGTGGGGACCGCGAACGAGACCGAGAACGACGTCCACCGCGTCGGTACCGCCCTCCGCGACCACGGTG
Source organism: Drepana arcuata (assembly GCA_016069955.1). Taxonomy (NCBI): domain Eukaryota; kingdom Metazoa; phylum Arthropoda; class Insecta; order Lepidoptera; family Drepanidae; genus Drepana; species Drepana arcuata. Next base: position 148,322 of record JACCPG010007471.1, read on the forward strand.
ACCTAACACAAATATCACATATTCATATTGTTGATATATATATATAGTATTGTCTAAACAGTCTATGAATTATTTCAAAAGGGAAGGAGGGGTGAAGCTATAAAAATAGTTATGGATGACAAGTGCACTCACGTCGACCACCTCCACCACCTCGCTCCGACAGTTCTTGCAATTTGGGGTTAACAACTTGTTTAGCTTCTTTTAAGACAGACACGAGGTCCCCAGCTTTGGCAGCATTTGATGGTGTGAAGAATGTGTAAGCAGTTCCGGTTTTGTTTGTGCGCCCGGTTCTTCCGATACGATGAACGTAATCTTCAGAGTTGCTGGGATAATCAAAGTTTATGACAAACTTAACATCATCCACATCTGAAAATATGCAATCTTTTATAGAACCAATATTTTAAAGTAACTTATATTTTTAAACATTGCAAGTTTTATGTATTTATCACAATTTTAAAGTTGTAATTTAATATACTATAAAATACCATGAAACAAACAGAACGCATTGTATGGTGATCAGCTGTAAAAGATTGACTTATCCATCATACACACCTAGACCTCGTGCTGCAACGTCAGTAGCCACAAGTATAGGTGCTTTTCCACTTCGGAAGTCTGGAAATAATTTATCAATTAAAACATAATTATTCACTACAACATACTATCTGTAATTAAATAAAACACATACAAATTCACTTAGTATATGCCCAATGTACCTCGCTCCCACATATTTCAAGTTCACACAACACCCAAATATACTTACAGTACCAAGTTGCAACATTATTATTGATATTGCAAATGATGCCCATGACTATGAGCTTTTCTAAGGAACATACGAAACAATATGTGCAGAAAGCTAATAGACATGATCACATGTCCATCTTCTTTGACTGCTTATTGAACATTAGGTATGCCCAATGCCCAGATTTCTCAAATATGTAGTAAGTTAGGACTTGCGTTTGAAACCAAGATAAAACCGTCAATTACTAAGGTGTCGTATTTTGCGCACTTAAGTCCCTCATCCTTTTGTATAAAAAATATAATAAATAAGTATAGAAATACACATAATACATACTACTTTATAAGAAGGTTATTCATTCCTAGTCATAAATATATACTATGTGTACTACTACAATATGAGATTGACTTCTAATAAAAAAAAATATACAATAAAAATGTAACCACAAGAGGGAGACATCGATTTCCACCACTATCATATCTGAGTGAACTTACTAATAAATTGTTTCCGTGGGGACAATCGTGTTGGATAGCGCACATGAAACAAGAAATAGGAGCGAGAGGCCGCTACTGGCAACCGGCTAGCAGGTACCGGGTACCGGCCACCGTGCCGGATATGGGCCGGAAATGGGCCACGAGCTCACGCCGGGCGCCGGGTGTCCGGGCCGGCGTTGATGCGGCTCTGGCCGCGGAGCGTCAGAGGGACAGGGCTAGCCCCGAGTGCGAGAGGCGGGCGAGGTGCGGCCGGCCGCCGCCCGCGGCGAGGCGACCCGCCGACCCGCCGCTGCAGCGCCGCAGCCTGCACATGCAGACACGCGGTCAACAACTAGCGAGGGCCCAGCTCTCCGCGCCCTGCGCCCGTCTCTCCACTCCGATGCCGTATCCCTCCGTACTCCTCATTACTTTTCAATATTTATTGTTCATTATCTTCGAGTAATATGGCTAATTTTATTCATCTATTAACATATATATGGTATAATATAAAGTATGCTGCTAAAATAATATGTTAAGGAACAAAATCGCTAAAACTTTATTTCTATAATACCTCATTAGGCTGCTCTGTTTGAGACTTACCTTGCAGTACCCAGTCACGCTCATTCTGTGATTTATCACCGTGAATACACACTGCTGGCCATCTGTTGAGAGTATAATATCATAAATTATAGCAAAAATAACTTATGTCATACTCATAATTTAAGCCTTGATCTTTATATTTTAATCTTACCCGTCACGCTTCATTTTTCTTGTTATGTCATCTACTCTCCTCTTAGTTTCAATGAAAATTATGGTTTTATTTTCTTTCTCTGCCATGATTTCCTTTAGGAGTGTACTCAACTTTGTTTCTTTCTCATATTCCATACAAACATCAATTATTTGTAGAATGTTGTGGTTAGCTGCCAACTGCAGTGAGCCAACATTAATTTGAAGGTAGTCTTTCAAAAATTCTGAAGCCAAAGTTTGAACTTCTCTTGGCCATGTGGCGGACCACATCAATGTCTGGCGGTCAGGCCTGATCTGCTCTATAATTTTTCTGATCTGGGGTTCAAAACCCATGTCCAACATTCTGTCAGCTTCGTCAAGTACTAAATAAGTGGTGCGCTTTAAGTTTGTCCTTCCACTTTCTAAGAAGTCTAATAGCCGACCTGGGGTAGCAATAACTATCTCTACACCAGCATCCAAGTCTCTTGCTTGGGGTCCTTTGGGTGCACCACCAAACAAACATGTATTATGAATTTTAGATGTATTTGCAAATTTGTCACACACCTCTTGAATCTGTTGGGCCAATTCTCTTGTAGGAGCCAACACTAAAGCTATGGGTCCATCTCCCCTACTAGATTTAGGCTGGTTATTGATATGTACAATGGCTGGTAAGATGTAGGATAAAGTTTTTCCTGAGCCTGTAGATGCAATGCCTACCATATCATGTCCACTTAGGGCAATAGGCCATCCCTGGGCTTGAATGGGAGTTGGTTTAGAAAATCCCATTTTGTCAATCTCATCCATTACATAATCGGGGAACCCAGCTTCTTCAAAAGTTAAGGTCGGCTTGGGTATGTTCCGACCTTTAAGTGTTATCTCATTTGTACTCCTCCAACTTTCCACTTCAGATTCAGATCTGTTCTCTACATCTGCATGAGGCACGTAGAAATCCTTCTTGAACGCTTTCAATCTGCTCAAATCCCACTTGGGTTTGCGAAGGTTTGCGCCGGGATTACTCCTTCGGCCGCCGCCATAGGCTCCGCCGCCTCCACCACCTCCGCCGCCGGAACCTAAGCCATATCCCCGAGGACTGCGACTGCGACTTCTGCTTCGACTCCTGGACCGAGTGCGGCGCCTATCCCTGCTGCGATCCCTAATAAAAAATATTTTGAGTGTCGATTGAATACATTTTAATGAAAAAAAAAACGAGCAAATAATAGCACGCCATCAAGTCTTAATTAAAATTTACCTTCCACGGCCCATTATGATTAACGAGTTTTCGCTGATCAGTAGATTCTAGTTTCGTCTATAACTTAACAACTTTAAGCACAAAACTGGAAACTTTTCGTATAATACGTATTTTAACTGAAATATGCACTCATTGACGCCATTCAAAGCATGTAACGAACGAATCAAAATGGCGGTCGACTAATCAGTCGGCGGCAGTCAGTAAACTAGTGCTGCCATATCCAATGATGCGAAAATGGCGAAATAACAAATTGACGATACAACGTGCACCACTAAAAACGCACCCCAAACAGGCAGTAGGTACATTACTTTACTCTTATCTCCCGATAATCGCCGGCGATGTATTGCTCATACTTAGATTTTTTATTTTAAGATTTGTCGAATACAACATATAATAATTATATTTTTGTTTGTTTTAAGATTTTTGTGAGTGGAAATGTCACGTTCTTCTACATAAAAATCTTTTGAAATGGTTGTCGATTTGTGTAAATTTCATTAACTCTTGGCAACACAGTACTAAAAAACTACGAACAAAGAGATGTGGATAATGTGGAAACCTCATCGATCGGACCATAGACTACTGTTATTACGGGATCGGACTAGAGACAAATTAAGGCTATACCCAAGAATATTTTATGAACAATATAATATATACCTTTATTTTTCCGTTATATACAAACAGTTTTTACACAAAACAAAAGGGTTTTTAAAGCTATATTTTCTGTTTTGTATGGCCACAAAAGCAAAGGTGGTGAAGAGAGGAGATAAAAATTTACTCGAGCGCGTCAGGTTATATTGCGTCCCAAGATTGTTTGCACACCTTTCTTCATAGAACTGTAGAGCTTGGCTGTAATAATATCTTAACATTTTAAGTGGTGGGTGAACTATAAAGCAGTTTTTTTATAATTTGATATAAAACACTAATAGTAGTCTATGTATTGTCGATCGCCCACCCACTGGTCAGACCAAATAAAGACATTCTCTGCCTGACCGTCTGACCTGAACCAGTCCAGCCCAGCTCCCTAGCTCGCGATCCAGTAACGCCCTAAGCCGAGGTTCGTACCCCACAGGGGGTGCCCTAGTGAGGCCTAGGTCTCGCCATTGACCGGTTAAGTAGCAAAAGTTCCCGGAACTCAAGTTACGAGAGACAATACAAAAAAAAAAAATCTGACCTGCCAATACCTAAAGCTATTAAGACCGCTGAGGAAAGAAACACATGAAAAAACATGGTTCAGAAAGTGGCTAACATTTCATAATAGAAACTACCTTCAGCATTGAAGATGCCTACTGAGAAGAAGAAAAAGATTTATAGGACTATTTACTCCTTCATTCAAATAATTGTCATTATTTGCATTATTATTATGTTCAATTATATAAAAAAAATATTGGTCGCTCCTATTTCATTTGTGTTCCTGACTGAAAGTCTTTTTTATGTGTATCATGAATATTTTAACAAGGAATAAAAAGGTATATCGTTCTGTATGTACCCATTGGTTAATTCATTCATAATCTGTATCCTGCTTATATATATATGCAATCTGTCCATATCGGAGAATCCATTTTCTGCTTGTTGTGACATTTTGCTTTTTACCATTATAACTAAAAAAAAAGGATTTAAGGATGCTATGCAAGCATAGGATCTCAAAGTTATAATATATAATTTTAGCTGTAATGATGGATATTTTAAGTTCTCCCATTTTTGTCCGCCTAGAACTGGTTCTTTATCAAAGACACAATGGGTTGAAGGAGTGATTACCATCGGCGTATGTTCATCTATTTAAAATACATGTAATACAACAACGTAATTATGGAACTCGACGTGTCTCCTGCAAACACAGCGGATATGGAATATTCAGACAATTCATCGGACAGCAAATATTTAACTTGTAATAATAACGAGCAGTATTCAGTCATACGCATTCCAGAAGATGGAGAAAAATCTAGTAGACACTCGTCCAGAAAGCAATCAAAGAGAAGAAAGAAAAGTTCCAATCATTCGAGACCCCTACCTAGGATCATAGTGAAACCTCTTCCACCTCCCCCTCCTCCAGAAAACCGAGAATGGACTGCAGCTATGTCATATGCGGAAACGAGTACAAATGCGAGCAAGCCATCCACCATGCGTGAAGTGCTGGCTAGTATACCTGGATTCAGTCTCAAACCAAGAAAGCGTAGTGGTAAGAAGCTGTCAACAGCTGCTCAGTTGCAACAAACTAAAGAGGGTTGCATTGACTTAGAAACACCTGATTCAATATTAGTTAATACAAATATAAGAGCGTTATTAAATAAGCATACATTTTCGCTACTGCCACCACTTTATCAGTACAAACTGGGGCAGCTACTTCCTAGTGTGGACAGGTTGAGTCCCTCGGGCCGGTTGAATTCATCTAGTCTAAATAACGAGTTTTTTGCTAGGGCATGTCTAGAATGGCAAGATGGATTATCAGGCGGTGAGTTTACTCCTGAAAATCAACAAAAAATCAAGACTGAAGCTGAGAAAGAAAAGAGTAAAATTGATCCATGGAAACTAAAACATTTTGAGCCATTCTGGGGTGAAAAATCAAGAAAAGAAAAATCATCAATCAACCTCAATTCAGATAGACCATCTTTAAAGACGACAATAAAATTAAGACCCACAGCTTCAATAACAAGTAGTAGTATAGTTCCAAAAATAAAAAAGAGTAAATCATCAAGTAATAGCAAAAGGATGAGATCAGTTGGAGCTGTTACTCGATCATCAGCAAAGGTAGAAGATGTCTGTGATGATGTTGATAATGTCAGTGTAAAATCAACTGTGCCAGTACCTGACTTGCTGCCTTTGAAACAACCCATAATAAACAGCCAGACTTGTGATGAAATGGACTTTAGTTTTACAGATTCTTCATTCACACCAAGAATGGATGAGTCTGTACCTACCACACCAGTGGATCCACTTTTGTTGCCTGAGAGTGACTCTGATCGAAATGAAATGAAACAAGATCATGATTTCAGTGTTGTTGAAATAGAAGAATCAAATACTTCCAAGGCTTGTGAGGAGGACAAAGAGACTAATTCAGATTTTATTGCACAAGATATTGCAAAGAGGTTGAGTGATGATAATGAAGATTACAGCTTTGCAAAGAGAATAAGATTTGAAGAAGACTATGAATTAGAGGAATCAAATTTTGTTGCCCAGAATTCAGACAATGGTAATAACAATTTCTCTGATAATGAAATTAATTATGCTAATGAACAAATTTGTTCTAATGATGAGATCTTATATGCTGGTCAGGATCATACAGATACCAATAGTGAAGATAGTAAAGCTACTACTTCCATCTATGAGTATGATGAGAGAAGTGTGTCTTCAATGTCTAGCCTGAAAATAGAGACTAATGTTATTGCATCAGTATATGAAACACATGTTGCCACAGATTCTAGGCACTGTGACATCAATGCTCATGATATGGATGAAGTTCAAGATGTGGAAAAAGAGAATTTAAAATCCTCAGTGCAAGAAAATAATGATGAGTGTCTAAAAGCAAGCATGTCTGAAGTGTGTTTAGATAGTGTTAAGTCAGATGTTGGTTTAAATATGGATGTTAAATGTGAGAGAATTGAACTCTTGGACCATGAAGTGCTCAGCCAAGATCTGGAACTCTCTAAACAAGTACAAAATCAAGAGCCACAGCCTGATGATACAATAGAAACGAATATTGTTACGTTAAACAGCCCAGAGAAAAGTGAGGAAAAAACCAGACCACCGCAAAATACTATTCACAATTTTTATGATGAAGATTTCAAAGATGCAGAATCATTTATCTTGGAGACTGGTGATCTATCTATGCTAACAACGCGTAAGTTAAACTCCTAAAATATTTAATTCTATAATAGGCCTGTAATGTACCTATCTAAAATACAACTGTAACAATTATGCATTATATTTTTAGAGAATGAAGATATGAAGTATACATCACATGCAAATCTGATGGAACTATCATCATATATCAGTGAAGCAAGTATGTATTACAGAGGGTATTTGGCAAAAAAATATTTTTGTCCTACCTTCATCTGTTTAATAAATCTTAGGTGTAGACAAAATGCCTTGAGAATGCTTAACTATCATCTCATTATTACAGATGTGACTGCTGTGGTTACAATGCCTCTCACTCATAATTCATCAATACCTATGATGGAGGTTACTAACACTCCTGTAAGTATAGTTAGAATTAAACTAAAAGTATTTTTCTTTTTACGAAAGTACCTTTATTTAAAATAACAATTAACAATATTAACAAAAACAAAACAGTTGTAAAATAAGTAGTTGGTACTTGTAGATGAAATATTTGGACCCAAATCAGTATTCTAGGGCAATGTGTCAAATATAAGTTAATTGAGTATAAAACTGAAATAATTTAATACACAAAACTTACATTACTTAATCACACAATTTTATGAAAGAGTTCACATTTAAATTTGATTATACATATATGTATGATTTAGAAATGAGTTGATTGATGATTTAGAATAATTTTAATGCTGGTTTGGAAAATTTTGATTTTATTAAATTACAAATCATTCTTTATATTATTAATGTAGACTTTAGTTAGTTGGTTGTGTAGTTGCGGTGACTTTTTGAAATAAAGAATACCCATTTAAGGGCTTATCCTTCTTTTCGAGTAATTTTTTTTCCTAGACTTTTTCTAGGAAAAAAAATTACTTGAAAACATCTTTAAAGGCTCAAAGTCTCAAATATTGCTAATATAATAATATAAATATGAAAATTAGTCAGAATTGGTTTAGCGGTTAAAGCATGTGATCTAAGCAGACCTGTAACGATAGAAAGACAGAGCTAATATGGATAAAGGATATTACAGAGAAAGTATGGACACAAATGCAGTAATATTTTCAGATGGTATCATATCCAGATGACAACTTGCAAGACCCAGCCAAACCCAAAACATCTGCAGTTTCATGGAAAAACGACAACGATTGGTCAAACAGTGAGAATGTTTTGACATTACACACCTTTCCCAACTTGAACACGGAGGGTGCAAAATATGTGAGTGAAGACTCTAAAACTAGTATGGAAGATATAAATATGAATGACGAAAACTGTATGTATAAAGAGGATAGAGATGCCAATTATAACATGGAATCATCAAATTCGTCAGAAAGTTGCCATTCATTGAAGGAGACATTGGTCAAACAAGAGATGGAGCCAATTACCAGCTTGGTATCAAGTTCAATTGTGACCAACCCACCAATTAATTTAACTACAATGACACAGAGTATGCGGCCAATGGGAAAGAAATCAAAATCAGGGAAAGAGTCTAACAGGTAAAATGAAAAAAAAAACATGTGTAATATATTGAATTTATAGATTTATTACGCCTTCATTTCGCCAGTAACATACACTTCTCATCAGGATAATCGAAACACCTTGCAAGTTTTTTGTAAGGATTATCAGAAAAAATTGTATATTTAGGAATATGTGTCAAATGTCGTATAATAGTCAATAATATGAGGTTATTATGAATAATATGTATAGATAAACTTGCACATGTTTCAATTTCTCTGATCTGAAGTATATTTAGATACCAACTTGATGATGGAGTGTCCATTACTGTTTCTCAAGCACAACTATATACAAAAGTTTGTCTTTGAATTTCTATTCAAATGTAAGCTGGTTTCTTCACAATATTTGCCTCTAAACATTAACCAAGCTTGATGAATTACTGTATAAAATTTCAGAAAAACGCATAGGTAGGTACATACCGCTGGGGTTGGGACTTGCAATGATCATTGTGGCTTCAAAGTATCTAGTAAATTTTTGAGATATATACATAATGTAATGTCAGATTTCTTGCTTATGTAAATGTTACAGCTGTTTATCTAATATTCATTATAGTGTTATTAGATAGACTCTCCATCTGTCATGGCACCTAAAATAAATCTCAGATGGAAAGTGGGTGTTGGGTACTAACTGTGTTAGTGCTATATTAGTATTTGTCGTCAGCAGGAGCCGCAGTTCCAACAAGGTTCCGCCGGGCGCGGTGAACCTGGAGCGCAGCTACCAGATCTGCCAAGCCGTGATCCAGAACAGCCCCAACCGCGACGCGCTGCGGGGCCAGCTGCGGCCGCCGCCCGCCCTGCTGGCCCGCCCGCCGCGCGCGCCCCGCCCGCCCCACGCCGCGCCCCACCCCGCGCACCCGCCGCCCGTGCTGCTCAGGCAACTACCTGTCTCTGTCGTGCCTCATAACGAGGTATGCAAACATCGGACAATGATACATACGTATGTATCGTCATCGTGTACCGCCCGTATCTATCGCGGACACTTTTATTTATAATAAAGTTACAAAAAATTACATAATTGCATACCAAACATAATCACGCCATAATCGTGCCGTACGGATAAGGAGTAGGATGTCAGACTTTCTAGACTTCTTAAATCTTTACTTTATACTTCTACATCTTCTCCGGTATCGTGTACACTTGACATTCCTATCAAACTATAACATATGATAAATTATAATGCATAAGTAAGTCTGCCCAGTCTGTTGATATTTTGCACAGAGTATATAATACATGCTATGAATAATAAAAAAAAAACAATAATAAAATATCATCTTGATGAAATATGAGTAACATTAACATTCTAATGATGTGCTGAGTTAAAATTAACAAATATGTGTTTTTAAGATGAACGAGACCCGGTCCAACAACGTGGGCCAGTACATCCTCGTGCAGAGAACACCGAGCGTGGCGCCGAGGGCTTCCAGCGCTCCGCCTACCAACCAAAATTCCAATGTTGTAAGTTTTCTCTTATTGCCACATCCAATACGCATCTATCTCCGGAGGTTTGGTTTTTATTCTCTCTCTCTGCTCTACTACTTGAGAGCTAGGTTCAAAAAAAAAATTAAGGGTCCCCGAAGGGGTAGGCAAAGGTACCTCCCACACACACACCCACTTTCAGCCGGAGATTTTTGGTGTCAACGTCATATATCGCGAGTGCGTCGCTGTTTCTCAAGTTCGACTATTCATACGCCTTAGAGTTTCTTCTCAAACGTATGCAGGTTTTCGATGTTTCCTTCACCTTAAACCTCGTGGTGTTACTAATCATTGTACTTAGAAACAGAAACAGAAAACCTCATTGGTACAGTCGAGATTCGAACTAGCCTGCTAGTTCGAATCTGACATTGCATGTTTGTGTTGCAGGCAACAACTCGGCCACCATGGATATTGTATAGTTGTCTCTCAAGTATATGTTTAACGAATGTAATGCTTGCAGAGTGTGGCGCGGTGTCGCAGTGTGGGCGCGGAGGAGGCGTGCGTGTGCAACCTGCGCGCCATGATCTTGTGCAAGAAGTGCGGCGCCTTCTGCCACGACGACTGCATCGGCTCGGCCGAGCTGTGCCTCACGTGCCTCATACGCTGACGGCCACGCCCACTTGCAACATGCTCTGCAACGCCAGTTTTTGGACATTAAAGTTTAACTTGAGAACAGTGCTCAATAACGAAGCCACGAAGTTAACCTGCCTTCAGTTTGAGTGGTTGAATTTCGCGTGGTAGTGTGTTGACATATATGAACATGGTTGTTAGGAATGGTGGTGCTATCTGTTTGAATGTATCGATCTTCTAGTTGCGTTTGTTACGTAATCTACATACTCGCTGATGTTGGGTGTTGTTACTACAACATTCGATTTTACGCCAATCATATGTTTAAGAGTTCTGTGTTTGCAAACTTTATGAATTAAGTTTGTAAGTGTAGCTACAGATACCATATATCCGTTTATTTGATGTCGTGAATGAGATATGAATGATATCGCGCTATTGAAGTCCCTACAGGTAATATTTATATGATTGTATGAAAAATGTACCGATCCATGCAGTGTGCTACCGGTACCGCTCACTTTATTAGATATTCATTAATTATTTAATTTGTAAAAACTTCACGTTAAATATCATTGCATTTTTTTTGCACAAAATATTGTGATATTTTTTTGCGTACTTGTCTCGCCCGAGTATAGCGTTAAGAGTTTTTATGTCGTCATTATTTTATAAAGGTATTTAATCAAGCTAACATTTCTTTTTTCATTTATAATCTGGGGTTTTGGTCATGAGAATGTCGCTGTTAAGCTTTCGTTTTGCCATTATATGTTAATATTAGCGTAACATCACATTTTAGTTATAGGTAATATTAAATCGCGACAGTATCGCATCGCATGCATCGCGACAGTAATCGCATGCAAGCTGGTCGCTTCCCATTAAACCTTATGTTAACGTTTAAGTGTATGTACAGATATTTATTGACGCGAGAAAGCTGATGCGTTGCACATCGGAGTAAATTATAATTTGTATAACCGAAACTATTAAATCGTAGGTATTTATAGATTGTTATACTTTTAAGTTTTTCACTATAGCGTGTACACTGATACGACACTAAGTTATGCAATATATTTATAGTTGTCTATAATATTTTTATAAGGATCTTTTACAAATTGAGAAATAGCTTTTTGCTAATTTTAAGACTCCTTTGTAATGTTGATATCTGCAATTGTCCATATAATCTCCTTCTGATCTCTTGTTTTCATGTCCCTGCAAATATTCCCTTTAGCACATACTGTACGATTGTAAAGGTAATAATTGATTAACAAAATATATAACTCATATATTTAGATAGCAACGACGCCATATTGGCCACACCTATAGTTTGTTCACATAGCATTGCCTTACTTTCAGAACGTACAAGTGTAATCAAATCATAGAAACGTATTTTATACTAAAAATGTTGCTCACTCTTGTTGAAACCAAAATATATATCTCTATAATAACAGTATGACACAATTTAGAAGTAATACTGATGTACCTGATTAATCTACTATAAAATATCGTATCTCTTATGCGTGCGGCCCTGACGCCATTTGGCCCTGTAGCCATTTGGCCCTGTAGCATTCGTTAGCAGGCCGGCCCTTTTAATAAATGGCGCCGTTAAATTTCGGGAGTGATCGGGTTTTGCCAATTTTGCCGATGGTACTTCTTAATTGTGTTGAACTGTACGTATATATTATTAGGTAGGTATATCTCGTTATATAAATTGTTTTATACGATACAAATACTACATTCTGTCACAAATGCCTATATCGAAACATTTGCAAAGACTTGTAACTGGAGTTAGAGTACAACTGCAAGTAAGACTTAATTATATGACGAGTATGTATGTATGTAATACTTTGTAAGGATAATTAGTATAAGAATCATAATCAAAATACAGAACGCAATAATTAATTAAATTGACACTTTAAATATGTGTTGAAGCTAGTATTATTTATTGTTCTTGCGGTACAAGATGTCTACTGTATATGGCGAATTAGTGATTACCAATGATTTACGACTGCACTGTTAGTATAGGTAATAACTTTATTACAATACAGTTTTGAGAGAGATAATAGCGAAGTGTATGGTTTATAATCACGAAATATTGGAATTATTGTTATCTATTGGTAATTAGTTATTTTAGGCTCATGGACATTTTCTCTAATAAAATATGTTCTTCTAAATGGAGTCCTTTTATTTTTCTAAATATTGCCTGATATTGCCAGGCTTATCAGCGCATTTATCGATTTAACCTTAATCCTAAAATGTTTTATAAAACTATTTAACTGACAGGAAGACACTAACATATATAATGTTATTAAGTTATGGTGTGTATTGCTCATACGCGTTTCAGGTTATTTTTTGTTTTGAGTCTATTTTAGTACAATATTTTTATTTAGTACATTTAGGATCATTATTATGCAAATTGTTCCAGAAAAAATGGACTATTATATAAGCTGCCTACGGATTTTTACTCTGTTTAAGTAATATTGTTGTACCACAGAGCACATTGTAGATTTGTGTTTTGACTCATTTGAAGTTAAGATCTGTCAAAAATGACAAACTGAACTTATTTTAGTTCCGTTTCGTCTTCGTGTTCTCGTGTTGTGTGTGCTGTCGGAATATTGTTAAACCGAATTATGTAGATTTCCTCTTATATATCAATCGCTGTTGTTTTATCAAATTGCCCAGCCATGTCGACGGTACTTTTAGCGGTGATTGCAGTCATATTGTGTGTACTTTTCCGAATATTGAATGTTAACAGTCAGCCTCTAAAACCTGTGATCTACGGTAGAGATAGAAGCTTTATTGAGAATATTTTATTCATATCACCTTTTCTTAACGAGCCGTAAGTATATTGTACTACGTATCTTCTATAAGTATTTCGAGTTGGTTTTGAATCATCAATTAACAACAATTTAAATAAACATGCTTGGACGGATTTGATCATGAGTTTGAAGCGTGTGATTCGTTCGTGAGAGATGCTTGAATGATGTCATAAGTCATAACATAACAAGGAATTTAAACTTGTATGTTTTTCGTAGATAATAGTTATAAGTTATATTTAAGTAAGAAATATAACTGTTTACGCGAAGAACACTCATCAATTCTATTGTTTATTAACTGTATCACTTATTTTGGTTTGAAATTTCGTTTTAAATAATTTTCTACCTGTAAACATAGCTTTAACAACATAAGGTAGAAAACTATCCAGTACTGTAAACCCAAAAATCTGATAAAATATATATTAATATATCCTAGAAGAAAATTACTGGAAGGTTCATTTATATTTCTGCTTTGTCAAAATCCTGAGTACACAACTGTGATAGCAATAAAAATCTAAGAAATGTTTCAATTATAAGCTTTAATTAAGACCGGAATTTTTACAGGATTGAAATAAAAAATTGGTTACATTCTTTATAAAGTGCTAATATATTCAGATAGTGGGAGTTGGGGAAGCTTTCTGAACAATTCAGATAATAGTATTTAAAATTCCACATACATTTTACATATCCCACACCCAATTTGGAATCTAGTCTATGATAACCTGCAACCTGAATTTTGCAGTCAAGTCACTATTTCAGTTGGCAATCAAATAAAGGTGGCAATTTGCATTAATGTATTTGCATAGTAATTAAAGTAAACATAATATTGCTTCTCATTCTGTTAGAAAGATAAATATATCTTTCTTATAAGCTTTAAAGAAAAAAAGCTTAAAGGTGTTGAAATCTTCATATATATAATTCTTCTGTGGGTGTGTATGTGACTTCTAATCAGCTGGACTGGTTTTGTTTTTTGTATTCAAGTGGTTTTTAGAATGGTTTAGGTTCATAATAGGACCTGATAGGCTGCGCTGCTATCTCAGGAACTTTAATATTTTCTCTCAGGCAATGCTGGGCGAGACAGATAGTTATGCATGGTAATATTACCTGCTTAATGTTACTCCACTGCAATATGCATACATACTATATTAAGAAAAAAAGTTCCGAATATTTATTCAAATGATGTATTTACTAACATAATAAACTTCAATTAGAAAAACAAATCATTACAGTTTCTCTCAGTGAGTTATTAAAAAGAGTTGATCTGTGTAACCCTGACATCACCTATGTAAATGAACTTAAGTCACCAGTCATTATATTCAAATGTGACCTTGGTTTTAGTCTGGTCTTGTTAATGAATACAGATATGGAACATAATTTGTTTATTCTTAAATTTATTTACACCCTAATCAAATTTGTATATGTCTTTAATACCTCAAATATATATTGGGAATGCTGACCTTATCTCCGAGTCATAAGACATAATTATTTGATTTCTAGACAGCCTAATGATCAAGTGATTAGTGGACCTGCTTCAAACGATATATCAGATGACAACATTTGTGAGATGGAGAACTGTAGTATTTGGTAGTTTAAATTTTGCAGTTGGTTTGGAGAGAATATCTGCCTATGTATGATAGTCTATGGTCTTGTTCTGTTTATCAAAGCTTCATATAGTTCAGTAATCATGGTGACGTAGATATCAATACCAGATTCAGACATTACATAGGTGTTATGTATGGGTGTTAATTACTACACAAGTGTTGTATTCTAACACTAAAGGGAAGTTTTAACTGGCATTCGTTAAACTGCTGTTGTTAATTAAAGTCGTACGATACTCTCAGATAACTACTTATCAATTACGTTTATATTGCCTAGATTGTGTGTAATTATATATTAATGTATGATGGTAGATAAAAAGTATACCTACGAAAATGGCAATCAAGCGAAGTGAGGAGTTAATTACCTACTATACGTATATACATATATCCAGACAGACAATAGCAGTGTTATGAATTGCGCGTTGCGGACCTTTCTCAAGAGGCTGCAATTTTCTGGGACAGTTCTGTCTGTGTTCAAGTGTATGCTTCTAGGTCTATAAATAAGTATTCTTAAGAGAAAACCCGACCATGTTTTAATGATGCCTCATGATTCTGAGTTTACTTTTGAATGATATCATTGTGACTCATGTGTGCAGGACATTAAGATGTATAACAACATACGTATACGTTAAGAAGTAAAAATATGCCTTCCGTCCGGTTTGATCTGGTCAGGTCCTTCAATGTTTGATATATTAATGCGACATCCAGGTACCTACGTAATTCTAGTGTAGGGTACAGTGGGGCATTATAATTGTGTCCTGTGCGCGTCCTCTGTTAACTGTTATCAATTTAAAAATGCCAATTTTCTGCAGGTACATACCGACCCGGCTATGGGGCTTTAGCGGCCACGTGCAGACGATCCTCCACAGCCTTATAGGGCGCGTACGGTGCCCATGGCCTATTGGAGGTCGCATATCTCTCGTGTTGCCGGACAAGTCAACCCTCACATACGACCTTTACGAGCCCGTGGGATCTGAACATCAAGGTAATTAAACCATTTTTGATATAACCTCAGAATACAGAAAGAACCAGAAGCCGTTAACGCGCCCAATACTGAAGCGTCAAAAACTACTCTAAAATAGAGTAGTTTTACGCGAACGCGACTAGTCACTCATCGCGCGTGAAGTGCTTCACAGCTCCAAGATTTAATTAAATTATGCCTTCCTGTGTCGTCCCAACGTGTAAAAATTCAGCTGGGCTAAAAAAAAACAATATGGGATCACATTTCATACGTAAGTAGTGCATTTAGATGTTTTGTTAATTGATAATTGAATAAATTGTTCGGTCTATTATTGTCGTAAATAGTGTTGCCAAATATTGAGAGTTGCAATTTTCCCTAGAATGCAAACTTTTATTAGTTATTATATAATTATATGATAACTAGTAAAATATGCGCTATGGCACTCATTAGGGGAGGCCTATGTCCAGCAGTGGACTATTATAAGGCTGATGATGATATTTTTTTTTAAATCTACTTAACAGCTTACAAATATTTATACAGGGTTAATCACTTAGTCAGCGTGTTTTTAGGGGTATATTCTGTCTGTACATCAAAACAAACAACTTTTGTTCTGCTACTTACCTGCGGCTTACATTTACACGTTCGTTCATCAATGCCTCTTTTGCTGGCCGCTGTAGTAGTACTAATAACTAATAACCCTGTTTATGTTTAAAATTAGTAGGTAGTAATAATATTTTTAATTACCTATGTTTGGGTTTGTAGCAATCCGATCAGTATGTGGATTTCATTAAAAGTGTGTGTGTAATAGTATATTTGACCTAAACATTTACCCCAAAACGGGTAAGTAATGTCTGAGCTAGCAACATTACGCGGGTGGAGGTGAGACGGGTGCGAGGCGCAAGTTATGATTTTTGGACACAGCGCGCGGCTTGTAATTAGAGCTCAACGCGGCTTCTGGGTCTTTCTGTATTCTGAGGATATAACCTATGTACAAAAATCGCACGCGCATTCATTGTGTAAAGAAACAATAAACTATTTTTTTTTGTTTCTAGTAAATGTCCTAGTCTAGTAATGTTCCTGCTCCTCTAGTATTCCACAGGTTTGTTTATACATAGCCATTTACATAATATATGTTTGTAAGTCTGGTCTTTTACTCGAATCCGACGTCATTACATTACAGGCGGGCCCAAAATACAAATAGTAAAAAATAACGTTCATAACTATTCGATAAATTTATTTATATTTGTAAATGATAATAAGTATAATGTCAGTAAATAATACCTTCTTAATAGTAAATAATTTATAATAGTAAATTTATTTTTACTATGAGCTTCATATTGTTACTTTCCAATAAAAGTTCTAAATACATTTAAATATACTGTACTATATTACAATGTCTCTGCTCGTAAAGATCGTAAAGATAAAGATCACCAACAAGCTGTTAAATTCACATACATTTCCATTTGTTTCGTTGTATGCATAATTTATTGAAATTCGTTTTGATCTAGTTTCGTATGTATATATCTAAGTGTGTCAAACGCAATAATCCATGTTGGCAACAATTAAGTGTAGGTACATAATCTCCGTGCATTTATGCAGATGCAAGTCGTGGTTTCGTATCGAATTTCCACGCTAACACCACCGGTCATTACCTAGCCTACCGATTCATCATCTTTACAGCACGCACGGAACTTGATGACATCGAATGGTCGACCGTAATCAGGAGCGTAATTGACTGCCCTGTTGAAAATATTCAGAATCATACAGATACTTAACTCTATTATAAATATGTTTGCTCTGTGATGGAATTTAATCCAGCGGTATAATGAGAATTAAACATAGAAAAAATAACATATCGGTATCAAGCATTGCAACCAGCAGATCTTAAAGGAAATTACGAATCTCTCTGTAGATTCTGCACAAAATTTACCAACCAACGCACCTGTGCTGAATCGACTCGCCATTTTTTATCGAGTCATTGTTTATCACCACGGCTTCCTGAACTAAAGTTTTCAATGTGTGCGTGAAAAATAACTTTTTTGTGGTATTACAACTATAGCTATTTATAAATGGTATACTTATATACACAGTGATAGTTCATATTATATATAAATATATGTTTGCCATTGACCAATAAACCCATTTGCCAAAATATCTATTAGGTATTCATAATTATGGTATTTACTTTTTTATATGATAAATTTCCCATATCAAATAATTAACCAATTATCTAAAGTTAAGTAACCAAGTTAGTAAAGTTAACAATGAATTTCGTTGAACGGTTGACTTTTTATCAATGCTCTAGAAACTTACATATTTATTTAACACACAAGGACACAATTGTATTCCTGGATGTGATAGCAACTAGTCTGGGTTATTTTAATTGCGAATGAATCACAGTAAGTGATAAACAGAGAGAGAGAGTAAATCAAAGTACAGTTTTCTTAGGCGAGCGATTGTTAACCACATTTGTGTGACTTCAGCAAATTTTATAAACCTTTAGTCAGGTCCGGTATATTATATGGTAGGTTATATTGATCTTAATCATGCTTGATTAATCGATAGTAAGTCGAATGTAGTTATGGTAAAAGTACATTCGGCTAGTTTTTTTTTTTTTTACTACAAGAGTGGCAAACAAGCATACGGCCCACCTGATGGGAAACGGTTACCGTAGCCTATTTACGCTCACGATACCGAAGTATCACTTGCGCGTTGCCACTCTGTGTTCGGAGAGTTATAGTGTGGCAGCATAATGGTAAACCCATCCCTCTGCTTCCAACACAATGTAACAATCCTCCCCCCTCCCCAAGGAGCTCATTACTGGAAACCTTATTCACCACGTAGGAACACAACACAATAAATTGTGTTATTTGGCTTCGGACTTCTGTAAGGTGGAGGTCCTGCCCCAGTCGGGCAGCTCCGAATTCGAACGGGAAACCCGTTTTGCCCTACCTCTCTTAAAATATTTTACGTACGTTACATTCTGGCTAGCTTCAGGCTATTTGTCATATATATAGCCTATTGTCGATTATTTGGTGTCATTTATGGTTCAGGTTATGAGACCAATGAGACTTGGTGTAACCGATCGATAAATAATTACTTTTCCAAAGTACCTACAAGATATTTTCGATTCCGTCTTGTCGTTTTTCGAGAGTATAAGTTATGGATGTAATTCTTTTGTTTCAAATACTCTGCTCAACACTTTCCCCAACAAATGAACACCGCATCACTGCTATTTATCATTCTGCGGTTCTTAGAGTAAACGCCGGTCGGACTTTCATCGTTCTTCTAATCCCAACAAACATTATACATTCGAAATATGTTTTTTCTTTATCTTACTTTCATAATAATCATAGCGGAACAATCAATTGTCGTTATTTTTAGTCAGTGATAGTTGCAGTGCAGGGTCGAAGAGATACCTACAGTAATTTTTTTTCCTATAATAACTACATGAACGAAGCTGCTACAGTTAACTAATTTTGTTGGCATACACACTGCTTCTGTAACAAGAATTAACTTTTGAAATTAATTAATTAATTTGCTAAGTATTTATTGTTATCATTAAAAAGCTGAACACAATACGTTTTTTGAAATAGTTGAAGGATGTCGTGTTAAGCGAGTAAACATTTTCGGAATATGTACTTTGTTAGAGTATTACCTAATACCTATTCTAATCTTCAACAATGAACAATTTCGAAATTTCCTGTTACGTATTGTAATTTATATAGTTAATTAGTTCTTATATTACAAGCTATGCTGAGTTTGTGACTGGGTCAATTTGTGTAGAACTGTCTCAAGGTATTTATTATTAATTGTTATTTGGTGACGTTTGTCTCGGTACAGATGACGTGACAGTGGCGATCTGCCCCGGCATCGGCAACACTTCGGAGAGTGTGTACATCCGCACGTACGTGCACTACTCCCAGTGCCACGGGTACAGGTGCGCTGTGCTCAACCACATCGGCGCTCTCAACAGCGTGCCTGTCAGCGGCTCACGGATATTCTCATACGGTCAGTCATACACTCGTTTATAGCACCCAGGCGCTTACAGAGAAGTTTCATTCAAATCAAATCGCCGCTGAGGTTTGAACATAAAGAATGGATCTGTAGAGACAGGTTGGCAAAACATACTCAAGGCGCTCATGAGGTATTGGCAGAGTAAGTAATCGAATAATCAAGGAGAGGAACATTCTTCCTGGAGACTTATGCCTGCTTACCCCGCTATGGACTTTGACGTGATGCCATTTTTCTTTATTTTTTATACAACAAGAGTGGCAAACAAGCATACGGTCCACCTGATGGGAAACGGTTACCGTAGCCTATTTACGCTCACGATACCGAAGTATCACTTGCGCGTTGCCACTCTGTGTTCGGAGAGTTACAGTGTGTTGGCAGCATAATGGGTTTAATCTCTCTGCTTCCAACACAATGTAACAATCCTCCCCTCCCCCCCAGGGAGCTCATTTCTGGAAACCTAATTCACTGCGTAGGAACACAACACAAAAAAATGTGTTATTTGGCTACGGACTTCTATAAGGTGGAGGTCCTGCCCCAGTCGGGCAGCTCCAAATTCGAACGGGAAACCCGTTATGCCCTACCTGTCTTTTATGCCTTACCTCTCTTTTACATATTATCTGGTATTGTTAGTATAGTGCAGTTTGTGAAAGTTACGCATGGCATCGCACATAATATGCACGCACCAATGCCGCCTGTGTTTCCACTGAGGCTTTTGACTCGGATATGAATATAATACGCGCAATAGGTATATCATACTGGTGTAACGGTACACCTCGAGCCTATTTGAGAGCACACTTAACTATTAATATACCTACTCGTACAACATTGAAGTCTTACTTTTTACTTTATAATTAAAATAATTAATTTATATTATCACACACAGCCACACGCTAGTTAGGGGTTTGTCCTGTATCGTGAGTGCAGCAGATATATTTTGCACATATAGGTGCAGCACATATGCACCCAGACTTGGAAAAAATACCTGTTCGCCATAAGTACGTTACATTCTTTCTTATGTTACGTTTTTTGTATTTTTACAGGTAAAAAATTGTGTATGTTTTATTTTGCACTAGAATATATACATAAATCATATTAGGTTTCTTAAGGCAATCCTAAACAGGAATCTTTAATCCACAACACGGGAAGACAACTTACTCGGCACCCTGTAGAACAACGAGGTAATCAATCAGCGTAGGAAATCAGTCGACTGTTTGATGTAAAGCAATACACAGTACAAATGGGTATTATACTTACAATTCGCAAAAGATAAAACCCTTAATTTCTGTAGTAACGAACATACAACGGAATAATCTTAAGTACGGTAATCATCATCATCATCATCATCATATCATCACGCCAAGTCCCTAACGGGGTAGGCAGAGAGTATAGAGCGCCAGTTCTCTCTAGACTTACATACCTCTTTCGCTTCGTCCACATTCATCAGTCTCTTCATACATGCTCGTCGGTTTCGAGTGCTCTTAACGTTCCCGTCCTTCAGAGTCCGATCTATTTGATTCAGGTAGTTGGAACGTGGCCTTCCTCTGCCTCTTGTTGCACACACTTTTGCTTTGTATATCTGTTTCGTCAATCTTTCTTCACTCATCCTTTTCTATGTGTCCAAACCAACGTAACATGCCTTTCTTCATCTTTACAATCACGCCCTCATTCACGCCAGTTGATTTGCGAATCTCTTCATTGCGGATTCGATCTAATATCTTTACGCCGCACATTTTCGAAGAGATCGCATCTCGACTGCATTCAAGCTATTTTCATACTTCCTCTGACATACCCAGGATTCGCTGCCATACAATAAGGTAGGTACCAATATCGCGTTGTGGACAGCAACTCGAGCATTCTTGCTCAGACTTTTACTGCCCATCAACGCCGACATGGCTCCATTCACCTTATTTCCGGCAGTTATCCTTCTTTCAATATCTTTTTCATACTTTCCATCTCGTGTGAACATGCTTCCAAGATATACAAATTCATTCACTTGCTCTAGAATTTGCCCATTTACCGATATAGCACACTCGGTCACTTGTTCATCTTTCGAATACCAGAACCTTAGTCTTGCCAGCGTTTAGGCGCAGCCCCTGCTTTTCACATTCTACTTTCATTATGGTAACTAGTGACTGCAGTTCGCCCTCTGATGACGCCAGTAAAACCGCGTCATCGGCGTATAGTAGGCAGTTGACCGCTAAGTTTCCCATTTTCACTCCACATCCGTTCGTTCTTAGTGCTCTCAGACAGTTATCTAGATATATAATGAACAGCCAGGCAGACATGATACACCCTTGTTTGACCCCGACTTCACATCAAACCAGGGTGACATCTCACCATTAACCCTAACGCACGCCCCGCTATCACTATAGAGTGATTTCACGGCATGCAGTAGGGAACTGCTCACTCCATATCCAGGCAACACGTCCCAGAGTTCCTTTCGTACGACTCTATCAAATGCCTTCTCCAAGTCGACGAAAGCGCAGAAAACCCTTTGGTTAATATCCAAAAACTTTTCCGCGATTCCGCGAAGCGAGAAGGTTTGATCCATACATCCTCTTCCTGGTCTAAATCCACCTTGGGATTCCCAGAGAAACCTTTCGGATCGCTCTTGCATTCTTATCGTCAGGATCTTCGTATACACTTTACTAGCTAAGCTGACCAAGCTGATGGCTCTGTAGTTTGAGCAGTCCAATCGTGATCCCTTTCCTTTATAGAAAGGCACGATGACTGCTCGCCTCCAGTCGTCCGGAACATCACCCTTTTCCCAGCAAAGATTGCATAGCAAATAGATGACGTCCCAGACCGCTGGTCCACCGTACTTGATCATCTCAGCCGTAATCCCATCTATTCCCGCAGCTTTTCCACATTTCAGACTTCTTATCGCACTTACAATCTCTCCCATACTTATTTTATCCGCTATAGGATCCTCGACAGATTCTGTTGGAGGCAGCTCTGTGAGTAGATCAGCGGCATCATCATCATACATATCTTTGTAAAATTCACTCCATCGCCTGAGGACGTCTGTTTTGTCAGTCAGTATGTTATTGTCCTTCGAGAAAATCACATTCATCCTACTACTAGCTGTAACACAATTTCTGGACTTCTTAACTTCCCTCCAAAAAAGTTTTGCATTGTCCTTGAAATTCTGTGACAGTTTTTCGTCTACAGTCATTTGGAACCTCTCACGCTTCTGAGCTATTATCTCTTTCGTACGATTTTTTGCAGGCGGTATTTTTCTTTCATCTTTTCTTTCATACTCTCACTTGAGCTGGACATAGCCAAAATGTCTTGCCTTGCATCCTTCTTCTTTTTAACTTCTTCTTTCACTTCATCATCCCACCAACCATCGCCATTTTTGGTTGTCCGCCCTTTCGAAATGCCACAAACCTCTTTCGCGGCGCATAATATGCTGGACTTAAGGAACTGCCAACAAACATCGACACTCTCAAACACATCTTTCGGTGGACAGGCTAGCTGTTCAGATACCCTTTCTTGATATCTGTCTCTAATAGCCGCATCTTGAAGCCTCCAGCTTTTGATGCGGTCTGCGACTGCAGAACAGGGACCCCCAGCGCGGGATCGCCAGCCCGCGAACAGACCCCTTATCCTAGTTATAACTAGGAAGTGGTCCGTTCCCAGGTCAGCTCCCCTATACACCCTGGTGTCCATCACCTGTGTTCTGAGTCGCTGATCTATTAGAAACAGATCTATCATGCTTCGCTCATTTTTCCGTTCCCATGTATACTGATGAATCCTTTTGTGGTCGAACATGGTGTTCGCCACAAAAAGGTCTCTCTCCATGCATACATCTAATATCAGCTTGCCTGCCTCGTTCACTCTCTTATCACCATACTTGCCGAGTACTGCCTCGTAATCCTTACGGGCTGTCCCGACCCATCCATTCAGATCACCACAAATAATCAGCTTTTCATTCCCTTCTTTCGTCTCTAGAACATTACTCACACATTCCCAGAACTTATTCAGGTCGCAAGTGTCCGCTGAGGCCACCGGAGCATATACCGCGACTAAAAACAGTCGGGTAAGGCCTATTTTAAAGCGAGCCCAAATAAGTCTGGGGCTCACCGCATCATAACTTATCATACATTCTGCCAAGCGGCTGGATAGTAGAATTCCCACTCCCTGGCAGGCGTGCTCGGTGTTTGCCACTCCTGACCACAGCACTAAACTCCCGCCCGGGAGCTCGTCTACTCCACTACCCTTCCGCTTGGTTTCAGACAAGCACACAACATCTAACTCGCTCTCTGTCATAACATCGATCAATTCGTTCATCTTATCAGCCATACCTCCTCTTACATTCCATACACCCATCCTACACTCCACACTCCACTTCCCGCCGTGAGGCACTCCGCGTGATGGGTGGCGGTCCCCATCGCCGCACTGTGCAGAATTTTTCGCACCAGCGGGGACGGACTGGTGCGCGTCGCCTCGGGGGCACGCCCTAATAGCCGTCCGGCCAATGCGCATCGAGTGGAATTGCAGCCCTCTGGGCTGGCAGGAATCGCGACGTGCACGCTTCCACTGTGATCCCCTGGAAACGTGGAATTTATCAGTTTCTATTTAACTAACTCTCAAAACAACACGAAAATGCTCGCAATCGCAGTGTTCTAGAAATCTTTCGCCGTCTTCGTGCTATCGGTAAATGCTTAGATGACGTGCAATTTCGTTCGCAATTAAAAATAATTTCGATTAATAAATTCGATTAAACCTCGACATAACTATTACCTTATCCAATTCTATCTCGTTTGAGTATTCACCCTCATAGCACCACCGGTTTTATGGAGAAGGGAACATCGTGAGAAAACATACATAGGTATATGTATCTATGTACCGAATCGCTATTCAAAAATGTATGTTGCCATGCCTGAAAAATAGCTACAGACAGACTTGCATTAATTTAGGGTTTCAATACATTTTTATGCTCTTTACACCTCTGCTTACCCCGACCTTTACATATGTGTATGGCATCTATAACACCTTCTGACACGTTAACTATTTTTTAATTTGAACACGACGGGACCGGAAGGTTTATCACCATCGTTAACCTCCAAAACGTAAATTTTTGGGCAACACTCACGATGTACAAGCATTGATTTTATGAGTCATGCCGTTAGGTATTCCCTAGTCGATGTGTGCGCGTTGTAGGAACTATTTATGCACACTCGAATCTTGAACCGATCGATCGTATTGAACTCATACATTATTTTGTATAACGATGTTACCTTCGATAGTGTCGGTCAAGTAAAACTTGATTTTAAACGGTGTTATGTTCACGTTCAAGGTTAATATGGAAACTTACAGTATCCCGCGGTGATGCCAGCAAACCACGATCTTATTCAGCGGTTCGGTTTAAACTTTTACAAATCTTTGGTGTTGATTTTTTTTCCATAATGTTATAATATGTCCTCACGCCTTCCCACATGGGTCCCCGAAGGGGTAGGCAGAGGTGTATAGGTAATACCCACACACTCACTTTCCGCCAGAGGTATATTAGGTGCCAACGTGACAGATGGCGAGTCCATCGCCGTAATGTTTCGATGCCTAATACCATTCAAGTTATCTCAATTCCAAAATATCGTAAAAACCCGTAACCATATGAAAATAAACAATTTCTTTACAAGAAAATACATGTTATATTAGTGTTAGTTATGTATATTAGTTATGTAGTTAGTTTCATCGCAATTAGACTTTCACAATGGAACTTTAAGGTTATACACTTCAATTTTAGCAGGCATTTTATGCTCGAAACCTTGTGCTCGAACTACTTTTATTTATATGTACCACTGTAAGTAAGTCTGGTCAGACAATTTATCTGAGATTTGCTCATCCAGTACTTTATCATAAAATACAAGTTTGTTTTATTACTATTTTTGGAGGTCAATAGTAATGTTTAAAAAAAACAGTTTGCCTCAGTTGAATCGAAATAATACCTTTATGCAAGGGATGCAGTCTGTATCGCTCAAGAAATTCGATAACTTTAAATTCCTCTTCCTCTATTTCCTATCAACGCAACCAAAGCGTGATTTTCTGCCTTAAATGGAAATATACTTTGCAAGGGTAATCTTATGTCAATTATAGATATTTTTATTATACGATACACTGTACGTGACATTGATGCTTACGTGTTTCTGTTAAGGCAAACATATATATGTAATATGTGTTTGCATAAACATATGTGTGTTGCAGTGAGAGGTTTCTAGAAGGTTCAAAATAGTTGAAAATCTGTGAGCGAAAGCAATTAACCGTCAACGCTTTATTGGGCGACTCACGGTCAAAACAATCGTATAACAACACCCACTGTATTGTGTGCGCTCAATTATCAACTTCTAGTAATTACTTACTATGTTTTTGTGTAAATTAATAATATCAAGTAAATAATGTGTACCGCTTATGCAAATATTTGTTCCTATGTGTCTACGTCTTAAATTAGGTCATTACCAGAATTCTCATTAACCTCGTGATTTCATTTTATAACCGACACATACTGTGTTTGTTTAATTATAAATACACATTGTATGCAAAGATCACATGAATATGTAATATTGTATATATAACAATTTGCTGTATTTGTACTTTGTAGTTAAACAAGTTTGTGCCGACATTAAAAGGTAATAAAACGTTCTAATCCTCACGCCTTCCCTCAAGGTTCCCCGAAGGACTAGGCGAAGGTGTATAGGTAATACCCACACACCCACTTTCCGCCAGAGGTATATTAGGTGCCAACGTGACCGATGGCGAGTCCATCGTCGTTACTCAAGCACGACTAAACATACGCCTTTGAATTTCTTCTCAGACGTACTCTCGATGTTTTCCTTCACCGTGAAGATCGTGGTGTGACTAATTACTGTACTTAAGTTCAGAAAAATCATTGGTACAGTCGGGATTCGAACTTGCGATCTTTGTGTCGCAGGCAACTGCTCGAACCACTCGGCTCTAATCCTAATTAACGATATCATAGTCAATATTATAGATATATAGACTACCTTATTAATGATAAAGAAATCTACCTGAAGGCCTCTGCTTTTTCCAAGCGTTCCAATCAATGTTGTATTGATTTTATTTCCTGTTATTACGCTTCGAATAGTAAGTAGATCATAACACTGTCAGAATCATACACATGTGGTACGTACCACATGTGTATGATTTATTTAGGTATCTCATTTTAAAATAAAAAACATATATAACATGTTGGTCGAATAATTCGAGTAGTCCCCTGCAACGCAAATATGGCAAACTCGAACGCCAATCGTATAAATGAGCTTTACGGTAAAGGAAAACTGAATACTTTTGAGAAGAAATTCAAAGACCAACCCGAATACATACGTCACGACAAGCACGATAGATAATACAGTCGTGCTTGAGAAGCGGGTAATTTGTTTCTCAATTCGTAAAATTTCATTTCCCAGCTTATCATCTACCTCTGTGCCTAACTTCACGTTGCATGCAGGGGAACAAACATTCTCCAAAACTTTCTCATTTCTAAATAATTAGGATCAGGATATTAATGGGATATCATGATTGCTGGCTTAATTTAGTCACTCACATACATACATACCGACATATTTATCAGCATACCCAATTTATTCCCAACGTCCTCATAATTGATTGATCGATCGTTTTCATTTGTGTTCGGGCGTGGTCTTACGCAGCTTTTTCCAGACAATTTCCAATGCCAGTTTTTATCGTCCTATTGCAGGTCACACCGACGATTTCAACTACATGATAGAGAATCTATTGGAGCGCTATCCCACCACAAAGATAATTCTAGTCGGCTTTAGCCTTGGAGGCAACTTGATTACTAAGTATTTGGGTGAGGACAGGAAGAGGCCTAGCAACATCATAGGAGGAATATCTATCTGTCAAGGGTACAATGCCATTGAGTGAGTATATGATTTAAAAAAAAACATGTTTTGAAGTAATTCATGATTACAGAAGTAAATGATCCCGTAAAGGTTATCTGTAAAGCAGTACAAAAACGCCTAATTAGCAAGTTCTCCAATACTGCGCTTATTGCGCTGTATTGGAGAACAGAGTCAGTGGATTGAACTTTGTATATAACGAACCTAATTGAGTTCAGACAGCGCGTTTATGTACAATGTGTTGTCCTAAAGCTCTAGACGAAGATATATGAATCTACCTGAATAGTTTATTTTAGTGTCTTATTGCCATACCTCGCCCCAAACAGAATGACTGATATTTAGTCAGTAAACAGTATTGGAAACGTACAAAATTTTCCTTTCGTTTATAGACGGATCAATTACTGGTGGTAAATTCCACGATGGCTATGGATCATTCTCGTTTATATCTTTTATTTGTACCTAAACTTATTCCTACAATATTTACTGTACTCTTGGACGGGTCTTGAGTCATTGGTATGGAACAAATAGACAAATCTGTGATGTTCGACAACCTTTCTTTTGGTCAGTAAATGCTCTTATCCAGTTCCCTCAATGGTCGGTGTTCCGTGTCACTGACATTTTAATATATTTCTGCTCCGTCGATATGAGTCGATTTTCCCTATATGAAATGAAAAGAGAAACCCGTAATGTAGACCGCAACAATACGAATAGGTTTCTGATTGCATTGTTTTAATTATATTGAATTTATTTCCAGCACAATGGTCTACCTACTACAATGGCAGAACTTCAGACGATTCTACTTGTACATAATGACAGACAACCACCGCAACATCATCACGCGGCACAAGAGAATGCTACTCAGTCAAGAGTTGAAGAACAGATATTCCCTGGACGAAAAAATGATCGTATCAGCGGGCACGCTGCCAGATTTGGATGAGGCTTATTCGAGGTATGTTGTCAACGAGGAGCACATAAGCCGCACATTAATTTCTTAGTGTGTGTGGTTTACTGTTTATTCTGATTAAATATAGGTTTTCATCTTTAGAGATTTATCGACTTACTAAACGTGGTACCTTTTAATTCTATTTGTGAAGATAGCTACAGTAAAAAAATGTTTGTCCTTCAAGTTGCTATTACAACCAGACACACACATTTGCTCCTGATATAAGTGTTAGCTGGGAATTTTATGCGAACATTAATACAGAAGTAGAAGTAGAAACCAGTTATTAGGTGTATAATGTGTAACAGCTATTAGTAAACAGCGGTTACATACTAAGCAGTCGCTGTATCTATCAATCATTGCTCAGTAATATATTCGCAGTACAACCATATATCACAAAAGTCGATAGAAATTCTTTCCCTTCATCTCATGTTTGTCCTTTTATAGTATATTATATATTTGTAACAATGTAATAGAAAATTATACTGGATGCGTAGAACCGCTTTCACTTTGTAAACTGCACACGGCTGATAGTTGTGTAACGAATTGGTAAGTAACGTAATGTGCAGTTTTGCATCACATCATTATGCAGTCGATTATACATATATGGTTCTTTAAACTGTTACCTACTAGTAATAATTACCTTAGTATGGTGTATTGGCTACTTGGATGAACAAATGTTCAGGGACTCAATGGACGCAGATCACTCTATGAAGTTAACAACCTGATTAGGTAGAATTTGGACTGGTAATAAACCGCACTGCAATGCAGGTTAAATCCTGGCTACCAATTAAGTGTCTTCGATGATTCTTTCAGCTGTCTCATAACTTGATATACCTAGTCTGAGAAAAGTCTTCTGCATACAGATTTACTATAAGTAAAGTTGCGAAAATGTTGTGTAAAGATCTGGTAACCAGACAAAATGAAGTAGTCTAACTTAATATACGTATGTACGTACCTGTACGTTTGTAATAATGTCTGGCGAATGGCAAATATGATGGTTTCTCAGTTCGTCATAATAAAAACATACGGCTTTTACGGCATTTTGGAATACATGATTAAAATATTCAATGTATTTTTTAGGAGGGTGCATGGTTTCGAATCCGTAGCGGATTTGTATAAATGGAGTTCCTCTGCATTTTACCTGAATAATATAAAAACCCCAATGATTTTTGTCAATGCCCGTGACGACCCCATAGTACCTGAAGCATTGCTGCCCACCATTAGGGAATTTGTCAGTAAGTGAATTTTATTAACTTTGGAAAAATTTTCAACACTATAGTACAAGACGAATGAGAACGCAATCAAATCCATTTTGATATAACTAGCATTATTTCACTTAGACTCAACAACTCGTGGACCAGTTTGTTCCATGACGTCCAAAGACTGGCGTGTCGGTTCATGTAATAATTTCCTTTGAAATGGTATAACGCTTAGAATGCACGTTTTCTAATATAAATCAAGAGCCGGCAGTGGCCGAATCGTTCGAGTGACAAACATGGCGAAATTTCGAATCCCGACTGTACCAATGAGTTTATCTTTACAGTAATTAGTCATACCATGATCTTTACGACGAATTAAAACATCGAAGGGAAACGTGCATATGTTTGAGAAGGAATTAAAAAACGTAGGTTTATAGTCGTGCTTAAGAAACGACCTAACGTAACTCAACCAAAGATTTATCTGTGGCGAAAAGTAAGTGTGTTGGTATTACTACACACCACTGCCTCCCTTTTCGGGGATCTTTGTGGGCTGGCGTGAAGGTCTGATATACTATTATGATGCCTGAATCGCTTTGTTTGCAGGTTCCCGGGAAAAAGCGATGTACTTGGAGCTGGCGCACGGTGGGCATCTGGGTTTCTACGAGGGCGGGCTGGTGTTCGCGAACCCTGTGAACTGGCTCGACCGCGCGCTCGTGGGGCTCGCAGGGGGTCTCCTCATGGCCCACGACAAAGCCCCCAAACGGCAAGTCGATTATTTGCCTGAAGACGAACCCGACCTCATTAAGCCAGCCACAATAGTCTACACGGATCCCCTCGAAAAGAAATTGCAGGATGTCCACTAGAACAATTATACGCCACGTATGTGCCCCAATTATATCTAATTTCAGAACATAAGGAAGTCCTATATAGTATTGCCATGTGATCGATACGTAATACGGTATTTAGTATCACCTTACAAATACGATTATAAACTTGTAACTAGGTGTGGTCGTGGTTGACACCTGATTATACCCGGCTTAGATCTGATCTTTGCACAATACAAATACACATATTCTAAGAGTTTCACGTCTAGGTTGCATACGTAAAATTACGAACCATACCATACTCTATATATAAAACTTACATCGGTTATAATTGCTGGCAAATAACTTGGGCGATGTGTGCTAGAGGGACTGTCCTATTATATGATCAGTATAGTTCTCTCTCTCTCTCTCTAACTCACAGCAATCAAATTACGTGCCAGCAACTGTGGCTAGTTGTAGCGATACTCAATCATTATCATCACTTCCATAATCACCTGGCGATACTAAATAACCTTCTCGAATACCGATGGGGTTGCATGTTGTTATATAAAACAAGAGTGTGCATTGCTGTCCAATAGATATAGGTTTTTATACCAGCATATTATTACGGTTCAGAAAAGTACACGATGAAGAAAACTTATGTTGAACATTAATGGCCTCAAAATGTGTATATTGGAAAGTGTACTTACCAAAGCCAGTGTTGGGGGCAGGTTGGTTCCTACCTATGTATGTATGCCCTAAGTAAGATAAAAAATAGAAGTAAAATGTATCCTTGTTTTTTAATCTTTTAACATAATTTATTCAATGCGGTTAAATTTACGCAAGGTAAATGTACATGTCAGTTTTATTTTAACACTGCCCTATTAAAAAAGAGATTTATAAATAACACATACTAGTACCAGAAAAAATATTTATGTCATAGTTATGTTAGTAATGTGCACAAAAAGCTTTTTGTTATAGGTATGTATAGACATTCGCATATGTTGTAAGAAAACGGTTGGACGGCTACACGGGTAGAGGAATGCATCCATAACTTATCACTTGTTAAGTTATGGCTATACAGTAAGATATAGTTGATAGAGATGTGAGAGTAAGAGGTACATTTATTACGCCAGCCCCAAATAGTAAAAGTAAAATAAAGTAGAAGACTGAAAATATAACGCTTATTCCATCGCGTTACTGTCCATGTTTTATATAAATTTAGTAATGTTTGTGAAGCTCGGGGTGTATGTGTCTGTACAAAAAACCTTTTCATATTTCAATCTAACATGGAATGTAGCGATGACTTTCATCTTTACACTCAATTTCCTGACTGACCTGAGTAATCGTAGAGACAGGCAAAACAGACTCACTCGGGAAAAATATAGCTTTTTGTCAGCGATTTTTGTTTATTATCTTCTACAATCATACATGAAATAGTGACGGAAATAAATAATATAAGACAATGCTTGGTGGCAATGGAGCTCGCAAATGTCCCATGAGTTAGCCTCCTTTTTCGAAAATGCTTTTATTGTGTTCATGTACGCTGTTTAATAAATATATTTTACGTTACTAAATGAGTTAACATAATATTATATGGAGTGTACCAATAAGTGAGCCCGTATCTATGTATATTACACATCCTTAATGTTGTTTTAATATTCATAGAGTTGATATTATCTCATGGTGAATTTATTTAAGCTGTAGACTATTCAAATTCCCTACGTTTCGTAAGGATTCTAGTCGTTAGTAAAAGAAAAACACTAAAGTGTTACGTTGTTATTTAATGTAAGGCTTGTATTATCTACCATGAGATTCTAGAAGCTGTTATATTCATTACAAGCTACCATTTGCCTAGATCCTGTATCATTTCAGCTCATGTTTAGGCATTATATTGAAAGTCCTCAACCCAAATTTTCGGTCTAATAAAAATATGGTAAGAATAAAATTAGGATAGAATATTATTGGTGCAGTTAGGGCTAAGGCGTAGCTAGTCTGATGTAGAGTAGGAAAGGTTTAGCTCGCTCAAAGCTTCAATTGAGTTAATAATACGACAAAAGGATTTTATCAATTTTTTACTACAGGTGACTGCCGAAACAATCACAATTTAGGGAGATATTCTTAATGCTGTATGTATTTTAAATAGTGTTTTTTGTGCAAAATTGTCACATTGTAGATTACATACCGGAACCGATATATAGTGTATAATCTTTGCTGTATGATGATAACTCTGTGAGCGTGGCATGCGAATGTGTTGACCTTGAACGCTAATACCGCCGTAATACTGAGGCTAAGGACTGTGCGACAATGGCTTTGAAAGGCAGTGGTCTTAATATTGACATATACTTGCACAAAAATATTACAGTAATTAAACTACCCACGCATTTATTTTCCAGATCTATACATACTAATATTATTAGCGAATGTGTGTCTGTAACGTTAAAAAACTAAACCTCTGATTTGAAAGAAGTGTTGTATGGATATTCTAGTAGTTAGAAATAGCACTTCAAGAACCGGAATTCATAAAATAAAAACGCTTTTTTCATAATTCTACGCCGATGATTGTACGAGTGTATAAAAATAGTTACAGAATTTATTTTATCAATCTGGCAAAGACCTTCCTTTTAAACTATAGTAAGCATTGCTAGTTAAAACATTTTGTTTGTATTTGTGATGAAAATTGTGTAGACAATCTCAAATATGTGTAACAAACACTAGACCAAACTGGTGATCTCAATCATGGTGTGAAGAGAATAGAGCGACCTGTAATGTTTGAAAATAATTATCTTTATTATACTTTATGGATAAAAAAACTCAATTGCTCGCATACAGATTGTGCTTGAATTACACAGTAAAAAGATTGCAATAGACTAATTAGTACCGTAGTACATCGTTACGCACAGTATAAAGGTGTTCAGTTTACAGAATAATAAATAAAAAGATCTAGTAATGGTTAATAAGTATGCCCACATTTTTTGTCAATCACTTCATAAGAATAGTTTTATCAAAAGGTTCTGGACATAATATTTCCAACAACACGATATACAATTCATTGACTTACGGTACGAGAATACTGGTTAGATTTTATTTATTATGCCCAAATAATTATTATGGGATTCAAAAGAGGTTTGCATTTTTTATGAAAAATAATAATTTCGTCTGTGATTTTGAAATAATTACTTCGAATTTCGTATGTTTGTTGTTTGGGTGATAGGAAACGAGCTTGATCTTAGCTATTCCACAAGTGGTACGTAGACATTGATGTAATTACAAAGGAATTATTTAAATGATGTAGTTAGAATATAGTAACAGCTGGTGCAAAGCTCTCAATGTAACAACAGTTAGACACATGATTGTATGTGTTTTACATGAGTTTTGAATAATCCTCGTTCTATTTATTATTTTCTTAATTCAATATAGACTCACGACTCTAACATAATAAAACTATTCAGTTTTTTTATGATTTTGTCATTATCATTCCAGGCAACTTGAACCCGGAGAGTATATAGATATTTAGTACAAAATCAGCAGTGAATATTGTGTTGTATAGTTAATATTTAATTGGCGAACCGAAATATGTGTGTTAATATTGCCTTAAGATGTTGGATATATTATTTATTTGTGTATTTAAATAAATGTTATTATCGAAATGAAAATGCAGTTTATTTTCGTTTATCCCATTCATATTGAAATTATTCATTACAAAAAGGACTGATATATAAGTATATTTTCTAAGTCAATAATATAAAATTTAAGAGACGGGTGAATTTACGATGGCTTAAAACTATTAAGTTATTATCTAAATATTATCTTAAAATATTTTGTAAATGGAATATTATTACGTAACAAATTAGCTGATTCAAATACTAAGACACGCAGTATAAAATGGTTTGATGCTTTAAATAAATGCATGCATAGATATTGTAGGTTATTGAGCAATAAACAAAAATGAGATCGAGTGGTAATACATTTACGTTCACAAAGCTGCAAAAATATTCATACGTAAGACTTTATAATATCATAGATGCTTAGGAGGAAATTGGACATGAATTTTCAGATATTATAAAAATAAATAAATAATTAATTTTCTTCAATTCATTAAATATACGTGAAGTACATCATAAAATATTATGCAATCAGTGCCATTATTATTTCTTGTTATTAAAAAGATACATACTTACACATGACAATCGGACATACAAACAAAAACAATAAATATTCCAAATACAAATATCACAACATTTGTCTTAATTAAATCTTATATCTCTTTACACATACACCTAAGCCTAAATACACATCAATAATAAGTTTTTAGGTACATACACAAATAATAATTTACATTGAGTTTTATCAGATCTATGTTAGGTTATATAAATTGTAAAACTAAATGACGTTTCTAAGAGAAAGAGAGCAGTACAGTTAATTAATACTAAAATTATAAAATTATCATGGACACTAATGTATGGCAACTGGGAGACGAAATTAATTTCAAATATTTTATTCGAAGGGATTCAAATTCCACCAATCTTTAATCAAGTTCGAGAACTTGATTCTATTAATTAAATTCATTAAAATGTAATAAAACGGAAAAATTACAACAAAAATCTCGTCAAAATCTAATGTAAGTTTTGGATACCTAAGATTTAGGGTATTTCTTACGATCGTCGGCTAAAATTAAATTTAAGAGGTCCTAACTAGATACATGGAACTGATATATTACAGTCTTTTTACATCGGTTTTAGATCTGAGTATTTTCAGAATAAATTAAAGCTTCTTTTTACAAAATAGATATTAATAAATTATGTAAATGCAATTAAATCGTAACTTATGGTGTCATATAGTCAGCATATAGAGGTGGGGTCTCCTTCCATAGTGCACGCTATATTATCTAATTTATGTGCTAAGTGCATTTTGTTTTCTAGTCCTAATATTATCTGTTCTCTATATTTACTAACATAGATATACAACTCCTTTAAGGCAGACAAAGTATCAAACTCATTCAGCTGTTCCACGGAGAGTTGCTGCATAGATGTGCTTAGCTCTTGGTCGGTCACTTGAGGTAATTGTGACACTGATTGATAAAATTGAATGACCATATCCCTATATGTGGGTAAGTCTTTTGCAAAAAGCAATTTGTTGGATGGCGAATCTTTACACAATCGATGTTCCGATAACGAACAAGCGTCCATAAAAGTCTGAGCTATTACAGACAACGAGGAGTCTACGGTTGCAGTTTTATTAATATCAAATATAAAGTCTGGATTCTTTATGAGATTAACCCAAAATCTTAAAGGCAAACTATTCGACTTCCATGCGTGAACAACTTCGGGGTTAATTATGCCGTGAGTTCTAGCGGCATCATCGAAGAGATCAAATAACCATTTGACTGCTGGAGGCAGCACTTCGTTTACAGTGAGTATTGTACTGAAGAAGTCATCGACGAACTTGTGCACTGTGCCTTTAGTTGACAATAGCCTAGTGAGGAATATTTCTGGAATTGCCTTATGGCTGTGTTCTGAGGACTTGTTCACAATATGCTGATACTCAATTGGCTTCACTAAGTGGTAGAAATGCACATTTTGATCCGTTATATCGCTGTTATACACACGTATATGAGAATTAGAACAATATATTCCCGTGCAATTTTTACAAGGTATTTTGTAGGGCGTGTTGAAACTATCGTTTTGTCGAGATATTAAAGACATGATGGCCGATTCCTTGACTCCGTAATGAGCCAAAGTATTTAATTTCCGCCACCCATTAAAAGTTTTAGTAGTTAGGTCTTCATCTTGAAGAGTAACGTGTCCACCCCTTCCGTGCCGCCATTCGAGGTCGACTTCATACACAGATGGTCGCATAGAAAATGGAGTATTTTTAAAGAGAGCATCTAATATTTTAGCTTTCACTTGAGATATGCTATCACAATCAAGTACTTTACACTGAACTTTCTCATCAAAGTCATCTTGAATGATATGCAGTGTAACAGTCTGGTAATCGATTTGTTCTTTTAACAGTTTCTCTTCCGAAAGAGAATAGCGTGCCTCGTGTGTGATAGCATCCACAACCCCCTTTTCAATTTGATGTTTTATAGCTTTGAATAACAGGAAAAGAGAAGAGCCAGCATAATCCTTCAGATAGTAATACATGCAAAGCGCCATCCAATTTGTCAACATTTTTTCAACAACACTTTCAGTCCTTCTCAACATCAACTGGGGATGTTTATTGCATACAGATTTATCAATAAGACGCAAAAGAAGTGATTTCAATATGTCTGTAGCATATTCCATTTTACCCATTAAGATGATCATTAGCAAGGATGCTACATTTACTTTATCTCTAATATTAAACGATTTTTGTGCTTCTAATGTGTCTATAAATGACAGCAGGAAACATTTGTTGTTCAGTAGTTGCTCAAATTGTACCATTGCTGCGTCATAATTGGTTCTGGGAGCGTTTATAAACTGACGTTGGACGTTTAGTATTGGATGGTCTGATACTCCTGGGAAAAACACTTTCATCACGTAATTCACGTGATCGAGTGTTGGGATACCTGAATGTTCCAAATCTGCTGCCAAATCAGACATATCAGTTTGCAATTCAGCAAATGCTAGCTTACATTCCAGTCTAACATTGCTTTCGAGGGTGTCCATTTGAATCTGTATCCGTTTATATTCTCTTTCCGCCTTTGTGCTTCGTCGTCTATACATAACTAGGACAAGCATAAATATAAGAACTAAGAAGAATGTGCCTGCAGCAATACCCGCTATTGCTTCTGGAGGAAACGTGTAATTCCTCATCAGCTCATAATGGAGGTACCCGATAGGAAACCTCAAATTCTTTCCCACTTTCACCACCACCAGAGGTAAATTGATATCAGTTATTTGAACGCCATTTTCATCAGTATTTGGTGGCTGTATCTCGGGCGGAGTACATAAGAGTTGCTGCATTGTAAGACTTGTTACATTGCAAGGCTGAGTACCGATAGTTACAATGACGTCCGACTCATCACTCGCTCTTATAAGATTCTCGCCTTCTATGACTAACGGGTCTCCTTTATATGATTTTACTTGATTGGGAAACTGATAAACGTGGGGATCTTCTACAAAGACCATGTGAGTACGAGGTGGGTTAAAATATTTCTCCAAATCGTGCATCGTTTCAACATTATCCATCACAAAACCAACCTTCATGGCTATTTGAGGTGTACTAGTTTGTGACTTTGTTGCTTGTAAAATATCAAAATATTTCTTGTTTATTGCAGGGCTGGGACATTCCATTTGATTTGAATTTAGCACGGCACAAGCAGTGGAATTTATCGGTAACAATTCATTTGCATAGTAAAGTTTCATAAGAGGCTTTTGTATAGTATGCAAATATGTCCCATGAACTGTAATCATACGTCCACCGGATACAAAACTCTTCAGTGGTTTTATCTCCATGATAGTTGGATCTGCTGTGTAATTGAACAAATCCCCATTCAATGTACGGTTTGCATTATCAATAACAACTGTTAGCATGTGGATAACACGAGGTGTACTGGCCCTGGGGGTGATACATATTAATCTGCTATTGGATGTCTGGGTTTTGTTAACAGAACATGGTAGCTCATCTAAATATGCGGAAACTGATGATCCAATATTCAAATGTTGCCCTCCTATCGCCAATTGCGTACCTCCAGATACAGGCCCAAGTATTGGATATACTCCTTGCAATTTCACATTCTTGTAACTGAATAGAACAGATGATTCTGTATAACCAGAATCATTCTCAACAATAACTGGTGCAACAGTAGAGCCATTCGATGGTCCCGTTCGACAGGTTATGCTAACGGAAACTTCAAAGTCTACTATGTCACAAAGTACATCACCAATTCTAACTTTGCCAGTCACTTCTTCTACTCTTAAACCAAGATTACTGCCTTCTATAGTAACTATAGTACCTCCTTCAATGGGTCCACTTAGTGGTTTTATCATGTCAATCCTAGGTTTTGGACATTCTGTTACAGGATTTTCAAGGCATGAGTCACTATAAGAACATGAATTACCACACCAAGTACACTGATAAATTGAATTTCTAGTGATACAAAGTGAACAGTCAGCATGTTCTCTGTGTGAACCAAGAATCTCACACTTATACAATGTGATAGTAATGGTGTCTATATAATGTTTATGATTCCAAACCACTTTCACACTCACATTGTATTCACCTACATCTTCTTCATATGAATATGTAGTTTTATCACACACTATATAATGATTGGATTCTACTCTGGCTGGTAAAATCATGTTGGCTAGCTCAATGCTCACTATACATTGGAATCCTGTATGGCCAGGTTGCAGATGGGGCAAATTCTCAACCTCAAGTTCCAATTCTTTAGGCACATTATTTGGCAATAAAATTGGTTTTTTATATTGCCTAATTCGAGGACAATGCCCAATGCCATGATTAAGTAGTTTGGTTGGATTGTTCTCACCACTTATGATTGTTCTTTGACAAACTGAAGTATCATGTGTGCATCTGTTATCATAAATACACCAATTGCATGCCCACTCACTCAATATGCAAGAATGACACGTTACATGCTTTGAGCAATCATAAAATGCAAAGTTTCGAGATACAAAGTCTTTGTTAGTTTCTGATGAGTGAACTGAAAGAGGTACATATATATGGTCTACATTTTGTGGGATTTTTGGTCTATGTTTAATATCAGGTGTGGGGCAGGCTAAGCCATTTGATGTTACAGCTGCATCTATATTAGGAGCATTACCAAACACACATTTATATTTTGCACCAAAGGGTAGTTCTGGCAAAGTTCTTATTATAAGTTGTACTGTAGTAACTTCATTCATTGAAATTCTATCTGGTAGTATTTGTTCAAAGTCAATACATTGCTGTCCTGTGTACTGTGACAGCCATCTGGGGGCACTTTGAGTTCCTTTTTGGCACATACTTTGAACTGTACAACGCTTTTCTAAGGAGCACCATCCACAATGAGGATCATTTGACTCCAAACAGGAAGAGCAGTTGCCATGTTCCGCACACCTCTCAGTAGGAATTTGTACTATTGTGTTCCTTCCTAATACATACAAAGTTTTCTGATATGGGGATAAGGTTGTATCCGGTAGTATTCTTTGTCCAGGTAAAAGTTCCTCAGATGAATATTCAAGAGCACGGTCTGCATCAATTAACACTTTCTTCAGTACACCGACACTGGTACCTAGAAAGGCTACAGTGTGCAGTCCTGTTACAGACATTGTAACAGAAGTAATCAATGTATCATTCCAATGTATTAAAGACATAGTTTTAATAGGATAAAGTCCACTTATTTTTAAGCCCACCTCACAAAAATTAAGTATGTTACCAGTAGAGCCAACACTGGGACACTTGCCATCTGATATCATGCCTGATATGTAGCCCATATTACGGGCTTTAGTACTGCCATTAAAACACATGTGAACATTTTCATTAAACTTAATTTCAATTTCTTGTAACGAAAATACACAAACTGCTGATTTAGATAATGGTTCATTGGATATACTTTTAGAGGGGCTAAACAGTGCCACAAGAATAGAGTCCCCTATCTTGATGCCTAATTGGTTGGCCAAGTTTGCACCTGCTTTGGCTATTTTAGCATCTTGAACTAAATTGTAATTGACAACTTCACTCTTACCATTTATTGTTTCTTCATGCACATGACATTCTAAAGTGACTTCAGTATAGCTGTTGTAGTTATCATCATTCACACAGGTACGAGCCAAGCGGGATACATAACCAAACTCTTCATTGCCTGCTAGATGGGAATGTTTTTGTATGATCAAAAAGTAAGCATAATCACTGGCATTGAATCCATACACATATTGCACTAAAAAATTATCCCTATACTTAACATCTATTTGAATTAAACTTTGTTTAGAAAATGTAAACTGGGCCAGTTGTAGAGTCATAAGGTCACGACTAGAAATAGCAGGAACGTCATGTCGATACTCCCCATTATTTGTAAATGTGGTTCCCACGTACATGATATTGGACCGGTCCCAAGAATTATACCTTTCGGGGCCGATAAACGCGTAAGTAGACGCATCAGCATCATTAGCCGCAACACTCTCAGGAACGAACTCGGGCTCTGCTGACATATCGCCCAGTTTGTATTTGAAGCAGGAACCCTGGGCGACGGAGCCGCACGCGATCACTATCCTCGACTCTTGATCAATCACTAATATTTTGTTTACATTGTCGATCCACGTAGTTTTAATGTCTGGCGACGAGCACCCACTAGCATGGCACATCGGGTTGTCAAGTTTCGGCCCAGTCTTCACGACGTGAATTGGTTTAAGATCTGGACTAAGTTGATGAATCCAGTTTAATGAACCAGCATAAACTTGTCCACTCACTTTGTCCACGGCTAGGTGATAGAAATAGTAGCTTTCATTTTGCTGATTAGGATATTGTGATATAAACTCGTAGCCGTACACTGTTGTCCACCAAAGCCAAAATGTTATGACTAACACTATGTTAAATGCAGCCATGATCACATCGTATCTCGTACTTGAGTAATTATTTTTCACTTTTTCACAACCAATGCGTTGCTTTTATTTAATTTTCAACCCATTTTTAACTTTACAAAAATATTATATACATGTAAAGCATCCATCGATGCCGATGACATGGAATAAACAATAGAATTTTATGCCATACCCATTCAATGCTAGACAGATAAAATAGGTATGGATTAACAAAGATAAGGTAAGCGTATAATAGAAGGGCGCGCTTTATCTATTTGTAACCCTGAGGCCTTATACAGCTTTGTGTATTGTTTTGGGTTTCATTAAATGTTAAAATGTAATCAAAATCAATTAAACACTAAATACCATTGAATAATCAATGATTAATCATGTCTAGTGCATTATTTAACACTCATCCCATTCAAATAACAAACGTGTAGATCTAGAAGATCCAGTAAAAGAACCAATAACATGCAAGAGGAAGAGGTAGTTATTACAATGAAAATCAAAGTTTCGCTTATCTCATCACTCTCACATGTAAATACATATTTAGTCTATATACCTAGGGATTTTTCTATAGTTTCTATTGTTTAATATATCTGTGGTTCTATAAAGGAAAAAGTCTGTATTTTTATACTACTCGCTGACTTGAGTGAGTTTGATGTTTGTTTGTGCAAGCCAAACTGCAATGTGCTACATCGTTTGTGCTTCATCCAAGTGTCTCATCTCATGTAGTTTGCGGCTCATCTGAAACCGCTGGTTGAATCAATGTTTGACATGAATATACATGTAATTTTTCGCTGTAATTGATAAATGGTGTTATTTTCGTTTCATCATTACATACGTTTGCGCTGGGAGTAATTAAGTTTTCATAATGGCTTCAAAGATGAATTTGTGTAAAAATGCCTCGCAGTTTTCTTTAAGTGACAATCGCGGCTATCAAGTTACTTTATTGTCCGGATGTTTATATGATTGTTAATAGCTAATCCAAAATGATGGCTTCAATATCACAAGGAGGTCCCGGGGATCCTCACACCCAGATGAATACATATCGGAGCTATGTTACCATGCTGGCAGACCCCGGTGCCAAGGATGAAATAAAGCTGAAGGCGGCGCAGGAGCTCAGTGAAAACTTCGAGGTATGAGCTTAGAAATAATTTATTACAAGTACAAAATATTTAATACAAAACTAGAATTGGAATGCCATTTTATGTCCAAATTAAGGTGGGTCCTGCTTCCTCCAGGATGGGCTTATTATTACTATATTATACTATATTGTAATGAATTCCATAGAATAAAAATCTCTTGTCTATCCACTTTATGCAAGTATTACATACAAATAATATGTAGCTAAAAAACATTGTTTTGGAAAGCTGGTTACTAATGCTTAAAACGGGTAATTGAAGCAATTGCATATTACAATTTTGCAGGTAATTCTGAGTTCTCCACAGTACCCTCAGTTTCTTGATCACTCTCTGAAGATATTTCTCAAGATACTCCAAGAAGGAGAGCCTCATTTCATAGCTGAGTACAATATACAGCAAGTGAGGAAGCTCATTTTGGAAATGATACACCGCTTACCGATCAGTGAGACTCTCAGACCATATGTAAAAAGTATATTAATACTAATGCTGAAACTGATGGAGATTGAAAATGAGGAAAATGTGCTAGTTTGTCTGAAAATATTTATGGAGCTGCATAAGCAGTATAGACCAACATATAGTGCAGAAGTTGATGTAAGTACATATTTTATAAATAAACAGTCTAACAAATAGTTGAGGCATGTTGAACCTAGGTTCTGGTGCAAACTCAATGAGATTCTCCACAAGCCACATGTTTTATTCTTATTTCAATTATTCATGTATATACATATACTTACTACAAATATAATAAACATTTTATGCAGATACACAAGTTCCTTCAATGGGTTAAGGGCATTTATTCAGACTTGCCAAACCACCTTCCCAAAATATTTGAACCAAAGCCCACAATCCGTGTAAAAGACCTCTCAGAGGTGAACATTGAGCAGCTGCTGCAAGAGACATATACAACAACTCCAATACACACTGAGAAAAAGTTGCTTGATGGTAGTGTTGTTACTGTGAGTATACTTAAGATGATTTCAATTAAGTTTGATTCAGTGCATTACTTTTTTGGTGGCATAAAAATCACTTCACTTGTCACAAGATACATTTTAATGTGCACAACATGATTATATCTCTCAAACGGGTATGATTAAAGATTTTCAATCTCATTGTGCTTAAAGGTGAAATACCTTTAAGCACAATGAGATTGAAAACCTTTTACAATAGTAAGCCTCTGGTCAGTATGATCAGTCAATGAATTTAGATTTGAAAAAATTATTGCCACAGCCATTTGAGCTGGCAATTTACATTTGATTTCAGTTTTCACACAAACATATTCTTATACATTCAAAATTCTATGTACATAATATGACCAAGATGTATTGTTATTGCAGTACAACCTAATCCCTCGGTCAGTGCTTTCACTGAAAGTGATACAGGAGCTGCCCATAATAGTAGTGCTGATGTACCAGCTGTACAAGCAGAATGTTCACCAAGAAGTCAGTAATTTTATACCTCTCATCATGGAGACTATCACATTGCAACCTGCTGCTACACATAGGTACCTTTATGCATTTCTTTATACACTCTGAGATCGGCAATGTGCAAGCGAAAGCACTGGTGTTGCAGGGGTCCATAAGAAGCATCATCAGTCCGCATTCTTGTTTGCCACCGTAGTGGTATAAAAGCGCGCTTCTTGTGAACTCATTCTTAACCTCGGCTAAGAATAATAAAATATAATAGAATTAAATCAAAGTATTTTATTCAATGTAAGGGACACAGGGAACACTTATTGAATCTATACTAATATTATAAAATTGAAGAGTTTGTTTGTTTGAACGCGCAATCTCAGGAACTACTGGTTGGAATTGAAAAAATATTTTTGTGTTGGATGGCCCATTTCTCTAGAAAGGCTTTAGGCTATTTTACCATTGATATATAAAAAACCCAAGATACACCATCAGCGTCTCAAAAACGTCCGTATAAAATGAGCGCACAATTTAAAATTGTGCGCTCATTTCAAAGAGTCTCTCGTCGCTCGCGTCCTTGAACGGTCGTTGAAAATGCCGAAGTGTTCGTTGAGAAATTGTAGAAATATTACGTCGAGAACGTTAAAAAAGGATGGGATATCGTATTTTCGGTAAGTGAAAGAGTTTACTGATTTGTTTTTGTTGTTTGTATAACTTAATATCTACAGTAATATGTGATTTTGATTTAATTTGTCTTAAAACTTCTCTCAACTTTCCAAATATAACACGGCTTATTTTAATGACCGCTTTGCAGTGTAATCACGATACATTACAAGCACCTTTTATTTTAGTCGCATTACACTAGTGACTCTGTTCTCATTTCAATGGAGTCGATTTTTTTTATTGTGTTTAGTTTTAATTAATATGTTCACTTTTAACCTATTTTGTATTAAGTTCTTAAATAACAAATATTTATACGTATAAATTAAGGGTGACTATTGAACAATACGAGTTGTTTTATATGCATATTCTATTTTATTTTAGTTTTGTGACCCAATACGATGCGCAGAATGGACGTCAATCGTCAGCCAACAAAGGTG
Source organism: Drepana arcuata (assembly GCA_016069955.1). Classification (NCBI taxonomy): domain Eukaryota; kingdom Metazoa; phylum Arthropoda; class Insecta; order Lepidoptera; family Drepanidae; genus Drepana; species Drepana arcuata. The sequence goes on from JACCPG010007471.1 coordinate 193,243, forward strand.
TGAAGATTTTTTCAAGCCAAATAAATCAAGTGTCATATGTTCTGAGCACTTTTTGGACCAAGATATTTTTACAATAATTTAAATAACTTAATTTAAATAACTCAATGTCATAAATAAAAATGTTAATAAAACAAATTCGTCTCCATTCCATGCCTTGTCCTACTGGCTAACTTTGGTCGTAAAATTTTATTGCTTTTTGTAAACGGCTTGCTAAAAACTACTTTAAGCAATTCGCGTAAGGTTGAATTTGCAAAATTTATGTTCAAAGTTTAACTATAACAACGTAGGTATCGTAGGTGAGTGTTTCGGGACAGTTTCAAGTGTTACTTTTGGTCGAGACTGTGCACCTAGGGTTTTTTATATCAATGTATTTTACGCATCACGCTACGACTAATAGAAGCGAAGCATAAATGAAAAAGGTTGCAAGAACGGGAAAAATATTCCTTTTTGAGAGCTTCCGTTGCGTACGCTGCGTAAACGGTTTAAGTTACGAAAATATCTTGTATGTGAGAATTGTTCCTCTTTAAAAGTAAAAAAAAAAAAGTCCGCGACAGCATATGTCTATCTTTTAAGATTGACTCACTATAACCTTTTTTATGGCAATCAAGTCAACGATGGGCTCCTTAACTACTTAACCGATTTCAATCAAATTTGCACACCGTATGCAGTTTGATCCAATTTAAAAGAAAGGATAGCTTACATCACAATTGGACCCGATAGGTGGCGCTGCGATCGTGCTTCAGGAAATTTTACTTTTTCACCCGGGCGAAGCTAGGCGTGACAGCTAGTTTAATATAAACTAAAGTTATCAAAGTTACCACCGTTTCCAAGAAAAAAAGTACCTACATAGATATAGTAGCATATACATAATACATAATAGCATAGAACTCCTTAATGTTAAGAACGTAATTACAAGGATGTGAATAAGAACCACAATAGCATAAGAAGTATTTGTTTATGAATGTGATACTTTTAATTATTTATGCCAAGGATGAAAAATGTATATTGTACTAAGCTATGATGCTTTGATTGAAGTCTTTTTAAGGCTTGGCTTGGCTAAGGCTATAAACCTTAGTTATATATGTTATTATTTCAAGGAGCAATATTTTTATTTGTATATAGACTTGATTGGTACATTTCTGTACCTGATTTATGGAAGAGGCCCTTTCGAGAAGATTTGTTTATGCATGTTTTATGTGTATGTTACAATAATTATTAATTATGTATATCCTCACGCCTTCCCACAAGGATCCCCAAAGGGGTAGGCAGAGGTGTATAGGTAATACCCACACACCCACTTTCCGCCAGAGGTATATTAGGTGCCAACGTGACAGATGGCGAGTCCATCGCCGTTACTCAAGCACGACTATACATTCGCCTTTGAATTTCTTCTCAGACGTATGTAGGTTTTCTCTCGATGTTTTCCTTCACCGTAAAGCTCGTGGTGTGATTAATAATTATTAATTAAACTGATATTACAGACAATCAGCATCATTCAACAAGGAAGTCTTTGTGGACTTTATGGGGGCTCAAATAAAGACACTGGCTTTCTTAGCATATATTATCAGGATATACCAAGACACTATAGCAAATCATGCTAACTTGATGGTTAAAGGAATCATAGGTCTGTTGACTTTGTGTCCCCCTGAAGTTGCACATCTTAGGAAAGAGCTAGTGATAGCAACAAGACATATTCTTGCCACTGATCTGAGACTTAGTAAGTATTTTTCATTTACTATGATATGTGTATATATATATAACTACAAGCAAAAGTGTGTGCAAGAAGAGGCAGAAGGCCACGTTCCAACTACCTGGATCAAATAGATCGGACTCTAAAGGACGGGAATGTTAAGAGTACTCGAAACCGACGAGCATGTATGAAGAGACTGATGAATGTGGACGAAGCGAAAGAGGTATGTAAGTCTAGAGAGAGCTGGCGCTCTATACTCTCTGCCTACCCCGTTAGGGACTTGGCGTGATGATATGTATGTATGTATGTATATAACTACAGCACCAATATAATTATTGTTAGCATATCTCATATTTTAGGTTACAGTTGTAAATAATGAATGTATGATTGATATTTATACAATCTTACTGCTCTCTCACATACATTTGTTGGATAATTTAATATGTCCCTATTAGATAACTTTGACTAGCTTTATTCTCCCAACTTCTTTTCCTGATTCAATAATTAGGTTCAGTTAAATAAAAGTTGTTATTCTTAACTGTTTAAAAAAACTGTATAATTTATAGATGGAATTATGTTAACAACCTCTCACAACGTAGAGAAGTATCTCATAATGCAATGTAGTATGTATAATACTTTTTTTATCCACAGAATTTGTACCCTATATGGAGCGGCTTTTTGACGAAGACGTTTTATTGGGCGGTGGGTGGACTGTTCACGAGTCTCTACGGCCGCTCGCGTACTCCACACTTGCTGACTTAGTACACCATGTGAGACAGCACCTGCCTCTTTCGGACCTGGCAATAGCAGCCCATTTATTCTCAAAGAATGTTCATGATGAATCTCTACCTACAAGGTAAATAAGAACATGAAGTTGGCTATTTTCTTTTTTTTTTTATTTAATAACAGTTTTTGTCCGTTCACAAGAACATACTAATTGAAACAACACTAAAAATCAATGATTTTAAATTAATTATATTAGTAGTAGGCAGCACAATGTTGCGTCGACGATGAATGGATAAGGATAATTATTGTACACAATGCAACTCTTTTTCTCAGTATCCAAACAATGTCGTGCAAGCTCCTGCTGAACTTGGTAGACTGCATCCGGCAGCGGTCGGAGAGCGAGGGCGCGGCCGCAGCAGGCACGCAGCTGCAGGGCAGGCAGCTACTCATGCGCATACTCGAAGTGTTTGTGCTCAAGTTCAAGACCATATCGAAGCTGCAACTGCCAGCGCTAATGGCTAAGTGGTGAGCTTTGAAGAAACAGAAACAAAGTTTTAAGTATTATTGGTTATAAACTGCATACTAGAAGTGACTATATTAGAACAATCAATTTTAATAGAACTACAGTGATACAGTGAACTACAGTTCACTTATGTGAAGTTGTGTTGTAAGATGGAGACTTGACATTAGTTATTCACATTAGCATCATAATATTTCAGCGCCATAGAGTGCCAGCTGTGCAGTGTGAAGTCGGTAATTTTGCCTGTAATGTGAGAGGAGTAAAACTATTTCTTTGTTGTTCAGCAAACAAACCATACCGCCACTCAACGGCTCAACCAATGGGGCAACGCCCGGCACACCGACTACACCAGCGCCCAGCACGTCCTCCGTGACAGAAGTGAAGGTGGAGGAAGAGAAGCCCACGCCAGACTTCTTGGAAAATATTTCCAAGCCCGATGAGAAGTCCAGGATAGGCTTCCCTTCCTCGCATTTGAGCAATCTGAACGTTGGGGACTACAGGACCCTGGTGAAGACTTTGGTGTGTGGGGTCAAGACTATCACCTGGGGTTGCGCTTCTTGTAAGGTGAGCTTGCTACCAACGGAATATAGTGTTACAAACGATCGCCCGCGACTTTGCCCGCTACCGTAAAATTTTACCGCCTGCATCCGCTTACAAGTTTCTGAATATTGGGAATCAAAATCAAGAATTACAAAGATTACTTCCTTCATACGAAACTTACAAAGCTTACCTCTTTATAACGTTAAGATTGATTAATAAGATAATTGGTAATTTCTTATGCGGTAATTAGGGTATGACGGATTAAAAAGGAATGATCCTCTTTACTGTTCTTATTTGTACGTGTTCAATATAATGTATATCTTATTATTTACATTTATGTCGCGTCACGCAATACTTTTTAATCTTGGAAAATGTGTATTATTATTTTTACGGATTGGTATTGTATTTGTTAAAAGACGACGACCAACCCGGAAGGGACCACGACGGCAACAATAACCGGACAGAAGCAGTTCAGCGCACGCGAGACGCTAGTGTTCATACGGCTAGTGCGGTGGGGTTTGCAGTCGCTAGACATATACACGCTAGCGGCGCCGCGCGCACCGGCCCAGCCGCCCGCACAGCCTCACGTCAGATCCAAAGAGGAGAAGGAGGTTCTGGAGCACTTCAGTGGAGTTGTGAGCATTATACTTATTTCGTATTTCAATCATTTATTTTTGATTTAGCCGTACCCACCGTTATAAACACAACAAATTTGATTGCAGAGGTAGTTTTATTTCGGAATGTTTTTCTGAATTTATCATCATCATATCATCACGCCAAGTCCCTAACGGGGTAGGCAGAGAGTATAGAGCGCCAGTTCTCTCTAGACTTACATACCTCTTTCGCTTCGTCCACATTCATCAGTCTCTTCATACATGCTCGTCGGTTTCGAGTACTCTTAACGTTCCCGTCCTTCAGAGTCCGATCTATTTGATCCAGGTAGTTTTTCTGAATTTACTCTGTGTTAATCCAGCTAATTATCTCTTTCCAAAACCCAATTCTGATGAATTACTAGGTTTATTAAAGTTATATAAGTGTAGATTTGAAGGTGAAAGGTAAAATATTTTTAATTTGATAGTCCTCCCTGTATTAAACATTTATGAATGTGTAGTTTATGGCTCCTCGCCTAGAGCCTTTCATAATTCAATAATTATCATGTAATCATACATATATGTACATTTCAATTATCACGCCCTGATCATTGACTCCCTGATTACTGAGAGTAAGGTAAACAATCTCATGAATACATGACAAATATTCAACATGTAATATTTTCATTATTTTCAGTTTTCAATGATGAATCCTCAAACATTCCAAGAAATATTCACAGCCACCATATCTCATATGGTGGAGCGGATAAACAAAAACATGACGCTGCAAATTATTGCAAACACGTTCTTATCAAATCCAGCAACATCACCTATATTCGCGACTGTACTCGTCGAGTACTTACTCAAGAGGATGGAGGAAATGGGCACCAATGTGGAGAGGTCCAACTTGTACCTTAGACTTTTCAAGCTAGTCTTTGGATCAGTCAGCTTGTTTCCAACTGAGAATGAACAAATGTTGCGGCCGCATTTACACAGTATTGTGAACAAAGCGATGGATTATGCCATGACTGCCAAAGAACCATACAACTATTTCCTCCTTCTGAGAGCATTGTTCCGCTCCATCGGAGGCGGCAGCCACGACTTATTATACCAAGAATTTTTGCCTTTACTCCCTAACTTGCTTGAAGGATTGAATAGGCTACAAAGTGGACTTCACAAGCAACACATGAAAGATCTCTTTGTCGAGTTGTGTCTGACTGTACCCGTGCGATTAAGCAGCCTATTGCCTTATTTACCCATGCTAATGGACCCGTTAGTCTCCGCACTGAATGGTTCCCACACATTAATATCCCAAGGTTTACGAACACTCGAACTCTGCGTGGACAACTTGCAACCAGACTTTTTATATGAACACATACAGCCCGTCCGGGCAGACCTCATGCAGGCGCTCTGGAGGACATTGCAGAATAATGAGGTTGCGAGGATAGCATTCAGGGTACTCGGGAAATTCGGCGGCGGTAACCGCAAGATGATGATCGAGCCGCAGAGACTGGAGTATCGCGATACCGACGCATCGCCACCCGCCGTGCAGGCTTACTTCCAGGACCAACCGAAACCTGTCGACTTCGAGGTAGATAAAGTAATAGAGACCGCTTTCTCGGCGCTGAAGTCGAGCACGACAGATCCCTTCTACAGACGGCAATGCTGGGAGGTGCTCAGGTGCTACCTAGCGTCTTCCCTGAACTTGGACGATGACAAGGCGACTATGATGAAGCTATTCAATCACCCGAGCTTCATGGACGGCAAGATTCAGGCCCAGAACGGGCCATACTACAAATGTAGTAACACTATCGTTAGGAACACGCATCGTACAGCTCTGACGGGAATGTTCATCGCAGCTGCTATCAAGGAGCTGCGTCACCACGTCCTGCCGACGATGGTGTCCCTCGTGCGGCACTATACCATGGTGGCGGTGGCGCAGGAGGCCGGGCCGCTAGTGGGGACCACCGGCCCCAGGGAGGGCATGGACGCGCTGGTCCTCGTCGATGCCATCGCCGTCATTATGGGCCACGAAGAGAAGGAGCTGTGCAAGCCCGGCCACCTGGCTCTGGTCCTTATGATAGAAACTGCAGCCATTGTTCTCGGGAGCAAAGAATTAGCGTGTCGGCTACCATTGATGGAGTATTTAGCAGAACGTATGTCTGCGCTGTGCTACGAGCGCGCATGGTACGCGAAGTTGGGAGGCTGCATCGCCGTCAAATTTATGTGCGAGAAAATGGCCCCCGAGTGGGTTTACAAGCATGTGTTTACTTTCTTGAAGGCCGTGCTATTCGTCATGATGGATTTAACCGGTGAAGTATCATCTGGGGCTATAGACATGGCTACCGTGAATTTGGAGAAGCTAGTACGGTTTTGCGTGATGGGTCCCGGCGGGCAGTGCACGGAGACTGACGCCGAAGTCGCGGTGGCCAAAACACGTGCTCTGCATGACGTGTTGCAGGAGCTTGTACTACAAGTTACTAGCCCACATCTTTTGGTTAGACAACAGGTATTTATTCTTTTTATTTTATTCTTGTTGTTCTATATATTCTATATATCTATTTATTTATATATTTTCCTAATGGTTTTAAGGCTATGAAATCTCTGGAATTGATAGCAGAGCTACAGAAAAAGACAGTTACTGAAGTGATGGATCCTCACAGAGAGGTGTTGGCGGACATTATACCGCCTAAGAAGCACCTTCTTCGTCACCAACCGGCTAATGCGCAGATGGGGTTGATGGATGGCACTACCTTCTGTACTACATTGAAACCCAGACTTTTTACAATAGGTATGTAATTAATTGGCTCTTTAAATTGGATTCATATCAGAGCTTATGATGCATGGCGCATGTTAATGTCTTAATTGTAATATGATTACATGTCTTATTGATGTAATTATAATTAAATGTCTTATTGATGGTTTATACAATATTTTAGATCTGAATATAAACGAGCACAAGGTGTTCTTCCGTGAACTTCTATCTCTATGCGAGGCAGAGGACTCTGTGCTAGGCAAACTACCTTGCTACAAGGGCGTGAACCTGTTGCCCCTCCGAGCATCAGCCCTGAAGGCCCTCGCGGCCTGCCACTACATACAGGAGAAACACTGCCGAGAGAAGATATTCCAAGTGCTGTATAAATCGCTAGAGAAGAATGATCAGGAGCTGCAGCAAGTATGTTATAATCAGTTTGTTTTAACCTAATTCTTGGCATGGTAATGCTACGATTTCCAGCAAAAAATCAATTTCATATTTTACAAATGTAAATATGATGAAATCTGGATTGCTCCTACTATGCATATTGTAAGCGATATGTTACTGTAGCCTTATGATAACCAAATTGACTACATTTTGAATAGTCTAACGAAGCATAATGAAGAGAAAGACCAATTGAACTTAAGAAGAAATATTTATTGATTAATTTTTTTACATATATTGTTGTCGATTTCCCACAGTACAAGCTTTGCTTAGTTTGGGAGTATGTCATATTGTGTGGAATTATCCCAAGATATTTATTTACTATTAATTTCAGGCTGGGTTTGAATGCATGCAGAAGTTTTTATCCGGTTTTCAAATCGACATGGAAATGGTCCATCCGGTGATGCGGCCATTGCTTCTGACGCTCGGTGATCATCGCCACCTGAGCGTGAATGGCGCCAAGAGGCTCTCCTATTTGACGCAGCTATTCCCTTCCACGTTCAGTGAGAAGCTTTGTGAGCAATTGCTACAGCTTTTGAAAAAGCTATTGGATTATTCTATGCAGACAAATAGAGGTACGTTAATGATATTGATATTTTGATTTTTATTTGCAAAGTTAATGCCGTTAATAATTATTTATCAGCATTGCAAAAAAAAATTGATCAGATTTACGAATATAACTTTTCTTGCTTAACTATTATTCATAAGCTTCCTCTGCTTTATAAATGTTTCTATTAAATAATCAACAAAGGCCTTTTTCGGTATTTTTAACTGTAAGCTTTGTCGTGCTCCAGGTGGCAACTTCCTCCAGAGCGTGTCGAAGAATACGGAAAACGAGCAAAAGATTATAATCCTTATTGGCATATTCCACCAAATACCGGCCGCGTCACCGCGGTTCATCGACGTACTGTGCAGGCTTATATTCCACACTGAGAAGTCCCTCATGATCGAAGCCGGCTCGCCCTTCAGGGAACCACTTGTTAAATTCCTACTTAGGTTTGTTTTTTATGTAAAATTTCTCCGCTTTAGCATACTATAAGACACGATTTCGAACAAATATCTGCTACTAGCTGTGCCGCGCGGTTTCACCCGCGCAACATTCCAGCTAATAATCTATCTCTGTGCCAAATTTAATTCAACTCCGTTCAGCCGTTCTGGCGTGATTGAGGAACAAACACCCATACATACTCACAAACTTTCGCATTTTTAATATTAGTAGGATGTGCATGAATTATAACATTGTGGATGTTAATATTATTTCCAGAAGTCTCCTTAATTATATAGGGTTGACCACAACATGGTAAAATTTTTTTTTTAGTTTTTATTTTGTCTGATAGAGATATTTCTCTATGAAACATTGCGTTACATTTCTCACTACAGGTATCCGAAAGAAACTCTAGATCTAATAATGAGCGACAACAACATAAAGGATCAACAATGGAGTCGCTTCCTCGTGTTCCTGATCAAGCACCCAGAAGCCGGGCTGACTTACAGGGAGGCCTTGCAAACATCCAAGAAGGCCCGCCTCATGCTGCTACTGGCGGCCAACACGAGCGCCGCTGCATCTAATATACCGCAGACAGACAAAGCCGAAATGCAGTTCCAGGCGATAAGGGTCATTTCTTTATTGATAAAGTTTGACGACCAGTGGCTCGCTACTCAACCTGATTTGATTGAGCTGCTCAAGCGGATATGGTGCAGTGATCAGTATCATGTAAGTGAGGATTTAACTCACTTTATTAACCAATTTTATTAATTGAAATAATGAAGTTGACCATGAGCAACTGATGATATTAAGCCGTAACCATAACCTATAATACCAAGACATTAAGTAGATTTTTCATAACGTAAAGGGTAACCATTGCCTATAGACATTGCGAGAACAAGTCACCTTCAGCGAGATTTTAAAACCATCAAAATCAGAAATCGTTTATTTAACGTAAGGGTCATAAGAACACTTAATGAATGAATGAATGAATTGCTTATTCAATCTAAAAATACCGTTTCCAAGAAAAAGAAACCTGACAGGAGAAGAAATGGCGAATCTTTCTTTTTGGATTTCACGTTGATTAGAAAAATATTTTATGAATGTACATTTATATTTTTTGCAAGACGAGTAATTCATTGCCGTGCATGTATACCTATTCTGGAGTTTCATTGGGTACATGGGTAAATTAGGTGGACACTGCCCCATTCGGCTCTTTGTTTGATCATAGTCATAGGTTTATTTATACAAGTATAATAGTGTGTATCATTCCGCCAGGAGGTCCACAAGAAGGTGGAAGTTGTGGATTGTACGCACTGGAAGGAACCCAAGCTGATCGTGAAGATACTGCTGCACTACTTCTGTCGGCACACCTCTAACATTGACTTGTTATTCCAATTGTTGCGGGCGTTGTGTGACCGATTCATACCGGATTTTCAGGTAATGAAGTGTAGCCTGTTTCCTCAAATTTTTTGGATTGCAACACTCCCCAATATGCTTATTTCGTTACTGGATTTCTTGCAAGTTCGTAACCAAATTCAACCCAATAATTAGGACATGTACCGTATTTATCACCACTCAAAGCCTAATGTTATTTCCTCCGAATTATTCCACGTTATATTACTTTGACGGGAAGAAATATAACCCTTACGAAAGGGTTTACGACACGGTATTGTATATAGTCCCATTGATTTATATATACAATATATATGTACAATTTCCATTGCAGTTCCTTCGCGATTTCTTAGAGAACACAGTGGCTCAGAACTACACTGTAGAGTGGAAGCGCTCGGCGTTTTTCCGCTTCGTGGAGCATTTCGCAAGTGACGCCATGTCGCAGGAGCTCAAGGCCAAGGTTCTACAAATGATCCTGATCCCGTGCTTCGCGGTCAGCTTCGAAAAGGGCCAGAAAATAGTCGGCGGGCCACCCTCGCCCTATCAGGACAACCCCGACAATGTGGTCTCCGTGTTTATTAACAATGTTAGTGATCTACATATTTTTCTCTATATATTATTATGAATTATTATTATTAGCTCAAGAATAGAATAGATCCAGAGATTTATATTATCAGACAAAAACAATTAAGTTTTTCTTAATACAGGCGTATTCGCTCTTCATCTAAACGACTTCATCTAAAGGATTATGTAGGTTTTGAAATATTTTCAATGTGAAAATATTTATTTATAAAAAAAAAACGGAGACCAATTTTATTTGTTAAAAAAAGACACAAAGACAATATACAATACACACAAGTAAAAAAAGGATAAGTAAAAAAAAAACAAAATATCAATAAAATCATCATACATCCCTTTCACAAAATCTCAGGCACTCAAGTGATATACGACGACAGTCATCTGCAAAGAGGTCGCACTGAGGATTGGCGCTGAGGAGAGCGTTGAGCGCAGAGAGGGATATATATATCGACAAAGGGAATATGTAGACATAAAGTGCGCCCATCGCGATAGGTGTTAACAACCGTTAATAGGTCGATGTGTCTACAGGTGATAGACCCAGAGAATCCGTTCGCGTGTTCGGATGCGGTGCGCATCTCGCTGCTGCAGTTCGCGTGCCTGCTGCTGGAGCAGGCGTCGGCGCACATCCACGATGCGAACAACAAGAAGCAGGGCAACAAGCTGCGCCGCCTCATGACCTTCGCCTGGCCCTGCCTCCTTGGCAAGAACTACGTAGACCCTGCCACTAGGTAACGCCGACACTAAAACTCTCGTGACTTAACTACGCTTATATTATATAGATGAGAGACTTGATTGTTCGTAATGGAGAAAGTCAAAAACTACTTAACCAGTTTAAGCAAATGTTTTACTCGCGGCATGCAAAAATATTTCGGAATAACATCAGCTGAATACATATATATTTCAAAAATATTTAATCTAATTAAACGCGTTTGACACCGCGCGGCACAACAAGTATTACATTATAGAAGTAAAATCTGAAGCTTTGGTTGTAGTTTAAACGACTCACTCCATTTAAAAATAACGTTAATAATAGTAATAATGTTGCCTGTTATTTTTTACGTATTTTGAAAACAGGTCAGTATAATATATATGATACATTACTCTTGTTTTGTTCAGGTATCACGGACACTTATTGCTGAGTCACATCATAGCTAAATTTGCTATTCACAAGCGGATCGTCTTGCAAGGTGAGAAAAGAGTTATGTTAAGTTATCTATGTTAAGTAAGGCAGCACTCACTATCCGCGACCGCAGCAGCTGTATTTAATATGTTGCTCATAGCAATGAGTAAGCTTATATATTTACTTTAATATAAGCAAAGAGCAAGCTCTTCTCACCGTAGGTATATTTTAGTCGCCAACCTGACAGATGTCCATCCGAGTCCATCGGCGTTTCTCAAGCACTAGTATACTTTCTATCTATGAATTTCTATCGTCAATATCTGTAGTGATATATATGTGTGTGTGGTGTGTTGGCAGTGTTCCACAGTCTCCTGAAGGCGCACGCCGTGGAAGCTCGCTCGGTGGTGCGCCAAGCGCTGGAGATCCTGACGCCCGCCATGCCGCAGCGGATGGAGGACGGGAACACCATGCTCACGCACTGGACCAAGAAGATCATCGTAGAGGACGGACACTCCGTGCAGCAGCTCTTCCATATACTTCAGCTCGTCGTAAGACATTATAAGGTGGGTTTTTATTTTATTCATAATAAAATTTTCTTTACATCGTAATAAACTCTAGTCGTGTTCATGTGCCATGCTTCGAAATTCTACCCTTTTTTTATCTTATTATTCGACGTATAAGGTCGTATAGGGTCTTAAGGTTCTAGCGGTAATTGGGATACGCCTTTGGGCTGATCATCACTTCCTTCATATTATTAAACAGTCTCCATGCGATAAACTTATAATAAACACATTTTGGATGCGGTTTTCCCCATCAATGAGGTTCTATTCCGTAACGTTTACGTTACATAATGTATAACAAATTTAGCCTTTAGTTTCTAAATTGCACTATTTAAAAAAATACAATACATGCGACTCGACAATTTTGGTTTAGGTGTACTACCCAGTTCGTCACGCGCTGGTGGGCCATATGGTGGCGGCGATGCAGAGGCTGGGCTTCTCGGCCACGGCGTCGCTGGAGCACCGCCGGCTCGCCGTCGACCTCGCCGAGGTGGCGCTCAAGTGGGAGTTGCAGCGGATACGGGACCATTCGCACGACGACACTGTGGTGAGCTACATAATTCTATCCTCTCGCCTTCCCACTAGGGACACCGAAGAGATTGTTGTATAAAAAAAAAGGCAGAGGTGTATAGGTAGGTAGGCACCCACACACCCACTTTCCGCCAGATATAGATTTTAAGCGGTAACGTGATAGATAGACTATACATACGCATTTGAATTTGTTCTCAAGCGTATGCGTATCCTCTTCCTCTTTTTGTTTCCTCTTGATGTTTTTGGGTATGCTGGGGTAGCTGTGCTATAGGGTCGGCTGTGTCAGGTGGCGACGTCCCCTCTGGGCGCCGTGAAGCGTGCCTCCAGCGACGACAGCTGCGGCGAGGCTCGCAAGGCGCTCAACACAGGCTGGGCCAGCCCTCAGGCCGCCGCCGCCCGCCCCGAGCCCGACGCCGCCAAGCCGCTCGACCGCCATCACGTCGACGTAGTCGTTAACCTCCTCCTGCGGCTCGCTTGTCAGGTACCATCACATACATGTCCTCACATCGAGTTACACGCGGAGTATGTGTGTATGTGGACCCTAAGGTGTAAGCAGAAGTGTGTGGTCACACACCCTCTTTTTGCAAGAGATATGTTTAGGTGCCAACGTGACAGATAGCGAGTCCATGGCCGTTCCACAAGCCGTAATTTTCCTTCAACGTAAAACTTAAATCACAGTGAGTGCAGTCAAAACTCATCAGTGGTTTCGGGATTCGCGCTTGCAATCATTGCCTTGCAGGCGACTGCTCGAACCACTTGGTCAGTTGGTTTTAGGCATTTCCATATACAATTTAGTCAAAATATTACGTGTGTAAGGTGAACGAGGGCGTGGCAGGCAGCGGCGGCGGTGCCGGGGGTTCCCCGGGCGAACAACTATCGCGGCGTTGCGTCGTGTTACTCAAGGCCGCGCTCAAGCCTGATGTCTGGCCACACCTCTGCGAGCCCAAGCTCAGCTGGCTCGACAAGGTTCCCACTATTTACTTTTATATACAAAATGATTCGCCTAGTAATGGCAGATCGTTTAGCCTTATCTTTCATCCATAGATTTTTTTTTCTATTAATTAAAGGAGTTTTGTCGCCATCCATAGATTAAGTCTGGATTTGTTTATGATTTTTTTTTATTTTAATTATACAATCAGAATATTGAAAGACTTATTAATATGTTAGCTAATAAGTAAAGCAGTAAAAACAAAAACAAAATCATAAAAATAGTTATACAAAGATTGTAGGTATATAAGATTGATTGTTACACAGAAGTAAGAGTTTAGACTACGGTGATTGTGTTTAGGTGTTCTCTACGGCGGAAGTGAACGCGGGCGGGTGCGCGAACGCGTGCACAGCGCTCGAGTTGGTGGTGTTCCTCCTGGGCGTGCTTCGGCGCGAGCACGCCTTGGCGGCGCTGCGGCCGCTGCAGCGCGGGCTGGCGGCCTGCGTGTCCTCCTCCAACCCCAAGCTGGTGCGCCTCACGCACAACCTGCTCGCCAAGCTCACCGCACTCTTCCCCACCGAGCCCTCCGGCGCTCCACACGCCTCCAAGGTAAACACACCACCCTCCTTCTCTTCTCAACTTCTCCTTCGTATTATACTCACGTACATATTATAATCACGCCTCTTTTCCGTAGGGTTAGGCAGAGACCACTTCTTTCCACTTGCTACGATCCTTACATACTTCTTTCGCTTCGTCTACTTTAATTATTCTCTTCATACGTGCTCTTCGGTTTAGGGTACTCTTGACCTGGTCTTTTTCAAGACGTCCCTAATTTGTTCTAGAAACGTCCGCCTAGGTCTACCCCTTCCAACACTTTCATTCACACTCGCCTTATACATTTTTTTCATCAATCGTTCTTCATTCATTCTCTCGACATGGCCAAACCATCTCAGCATATCAATAATACCTATATCACGTGTGTCAACTAAGCCTAAATAAATAATTTGTGTTTATTTGTACCGACATCCCAGTACGAAGAACTAGAAACCCTATACGCGTGTGTGAGCAAATACGCATTCGATGGTCTGGCGGCATACGAAAAGTCGACGGGCGGCGGGGCCGGCGGCAGCGCGTTGCTGGGCCCTCTGATGATGCTCAAGGCCTGCTGCTCGTCCTCGCCGGCCTACATCGACCGCCTCCTGCTGCCCTTGATGAGGGTGCTCCAACGTATGGTCAGGGACCACGTCGCCTCCAACCCTGACGCTGCAACCTCAGATTTACTTGTAAGTATTTCTTACACGTGACATCATGTAGAGTCCCTCATGAGGTGAACAGAGAGTAGAGAGCTAGCTCTCCCCAGACTTCTGTAGACTTTAAATACATTTTGGTTGTCCATGCATTCTTATAATTACCATTATATGTAATGAGCGTTTACATTGATAACTATTGACGCTGGCTTATGTAATCTGATTTACACAAAATATAGTCAATTATTCCAGGTTAACAAATAATTACGTATTAAAATTGATATTAGTAAATAATAGTTTACCTTAGTCTCGGCTTATGTTACGTGTACAAAAAAACTTTATTGTCTGTTAGATATTGGCAATGGATCTCCTCAAAGCGCGCGTCTCCGTCATGCCAGGGGAGACGAGAAAGACTTTTATTGGCACCGTGCTGGTGGGACTCATAGAGAAAACTACAGATGCTAAGGTATGGTCACAAAGCTTACATGTAATGAGTGACAAATCAATGTAATGATTATATTGTATTTTCATAAAACAGAATAATCTCTCGCAAATTAATCACATTTTCAAGGGCTAGTAAAAAAAGAAACCTTTTGATTACTTATATTTTCGCTTTACATACTATTCATACATACCATCACGCCAAGTCCCTCGCGGGATAGGTAGAGAGAGAGAGAGAGTGAGTAGAACGCCAGTTTATTCTTCATATACTATATACTTACAAACAATTGATGGTATCGAAATTGTATTGTCAATTAACTAAAACATCTGAATTAATTAATTTTATACTAAATTAAAGAATTGTTAGTAGTAATACTTCGTCAAAGATGTAAACAGCATTGGTCTTGTGTATCAGTGGAATCAATTAAATTATGTAATATAAACTGGACATGCATTAATGTGTAACATTGTGCGATAAATCTGACATGATCGTTTAAATAGGTGATGAAGGCAATAATCCGCATGGTGGAGGAATGGGTGAAAGCACGCGGCTCGGGCGTAGGCGCAGGCGCACCCTCGCTGCGAGAAAAGTCTATCTTATTGGTCAAGCTCATGCAGTACGTCGAGAAACGGTTCCCAGACGACCTGGAACTCAACGCGCACTTCCTCGACCTTATCAATTATGTATACAGGTTGGTCTTATTCATTCAGTAATTTTATATGCTAGCCTTTCGTTCGAAAGAACGTCCGTTAGCGCGCATATAGAAAGCCAGTTCTCTAGACTTACATACTTACTCTCACTTGTACTTAAAATCGCTTCATCCTCAGTTATCAATCCTATTATAACTAAGCACATATTCTATAATATCCCTTTTAAATCATCAAGTATATGTTATTATTAATATGTAGGCAAAGATGATAAGATACATGCAACATGTATTTGGAAATGTCAACAGAGATGAAAGCCTCAAGGTGTCAGAACTATCCATGAAACTGGAGCCTGCTTTCCTTGCTGGACTGCGTTGTCCTCAACCCAACATCCGGGCGAAATTCTTCGAGGTGTATGACCAGAGCGTGCGCCGGCGCATCTTCGACAGGCTGCTATATATAATCTGCTCACAGAACTGGGAACACATCGGGCAACACTTTTGGATAAAGCAATGCCTAGAATTGTTGCTGGTCACCTGTGTGGGCAGTGAGTATATATAGTATATGATGTTTATAAGACCATAGAAATCGTCGTCAAAAAAACTTCTTAGAAATACAAACCAAATATTCTTGTGCATTTTATGTGAAGGGAAACAAAATTTTTCAATATGTATGTGAAGGACTGTCTATTATATTCTTCCATGATGGAAAATATTAACAATGATGCTCATGCAATAATCATTCTTCCTGTATGCTTATTAAGGCTTTTGACACATTCAGTGATAGTCCTAAACCGTGAAACGTAAATAGAGTCATACGTGAATAAATGCAGTGAGTAATATTAGACCTGGTATCGTTCGGTCCTTAGACACGGATCTTCGCTTGTCGACTGGAAAAGATTTATTTTATATCAATTGTTTTAGGAGAATTAATAATTGTGACTTTCATCTCAGGTACTCAGATCCGTCTGTCGAACTCGAAATACCTCCTGCCGAGTATATCATCCGTGATCAACATGGCTGACAGCGACGATCGCAAGATGTTTACTTTGCTCAGCGCTGTAAAGGAGGAGTCCTCAGACACATTCAGCGATTCCTTGGACCCCGACAAGGAAGATGTACTCGACATGGACCTTGATTCCAGTTCCAGTCAAAAAGACGATTTCACCAAGAACACTATGAATAAGAGGTATATTAAATAGTAACTGCAGCTGTAACACTCAATTTATATAATATATATAACTACACGCCGAGGGCATACGCCCCTCATGGGGAGGGCAGACAGTGAGTGGTGCGCGACTTGTATTCAGACTAAAATTATAGTAGCCTTAGTTAATCTTCATAATATCAGCTATTTGCGATTTAAAATCTGGTCAAAATAGGTCCAACCTACTGAACCCTACTGTGCCCTGTGTTACGGCTCTCCAGAAGCCCAAGTCCCATGTGAAATTGCCATTCTAATGAAAAAAAATTGTTGACAGACAACGAGTGAATCAAATAATAGCGAATCAATGTGAGTTCCTTGAACTGGCGCGACGCGTGCGCACGTCGCAGCTGGTGGTGGCCGCGGCGCAGCTGTGTCACATGGACGATGCGCTTGCGCACCACGTGTGGCTCCGGCTCTTCCCCAACCTTTGGTCGGCGCTCGACGAACGACAACTCGGGGTAACTATATACAATACAAATACAATATATGTATGTACTATATTACCAGTACGAAAGTGATAAAATACAGTGAACTAGAATGTTAGAGCGAGATGATTACGTTGGATGTTGATACATTTCACGTATATCCTTTATCTAGGATTATTATATCTATGATTTTAAAATGTTTTCTTAAGCATAATTAATGGTACACACTATAAGCATGTAATTTGTGGAATTTAATGAATTAGGTATAAATTAAAATAAAACCACAATGTTTGCAAGCAAGTATGCGGCCCGCCTGGTGGTTAACGGTTACCACCGCCTGTTTAGGCTTGCAATACCAATTCACGTGATACCCCTGCCACTACTTCGGTACAACATATGATAATAATGAACGTGTATTGGCTGCAGAAGCTTCGTCATGAGCCACATGTACTTATCTATTTAACGAAGATATAAATTAACAATAAAAAAATGTTGAATGACTTTTAAATCTATCGAATTAGAAGTATTATTTACAGCATTGTAAATCATTTTTATTTTCCTGTAGACGGTGATGAACGAAATTGTACCATTCATAATATCCGGCGTGCACGTGGTACAGCGGGACCAGCCTCTCAGCGCATTGAACACATTTATTGAAGCACTGGCTCGATGCAACCCTCCTATAAGCATTAAGCCGTAAGTTCACTTATACTTCTCACAATATTGGTAGGTACAGTACATCTGCCGTGAGTTTTGCATTGGCATACATTTTTAATTCAAACCCGCTAAATGACAATGGTGCAAATCTCACGGAAAATAAATCTTCAAAAAGTTGATCATTGTACCACAAGGGTGGTAAACAAGCATGCGGTCCGCCTGACGGTAAGCGGTTTCTCCCGTCTATGGAGAGAGGAGTACGATCTGGAACGTAACTTTTTGTTTTTTGTGCCTCTGGGTGTATTGTTCATGATGTAAATGTGAGTGCGGCGCCCGCAATACACTTCACTACTACACTATCAATCCCATCCAGCCCCATGATGAAGTACCTAGGCAAGACGCACAACCTGTGGCATCGCATGACGCTGCAACTGGAGCAGATGTCCGCCGAGCAGTCCGGAGGCCGCCCGCAGCGGGAAGTGCTCGAGATTTACGACTATGAAGTTGAAACTACAACGCCTACCGTAAGTTTTATACTCAGGGACTACTCAGGCAGGATATATGAGGTTAAACCTTTATTTATAGCGTAAAGTGTTCTTACTGTTTACTTACCTCATTGCAGATCAAAAAGAAAGCATGAAGGTTGAACTGACAATTATAATAATATTTATATTTATTACATTATTATTATTATTATATACTAGTGGCACATCCCGGCTTCGCACGGGAGGACATTAATTTTTTAAACATTTTGGCATAACATTTTCTTTTCTTGCAATTAAAATAGCCTATATTAATCAGTGATAATGTAGCATTCAAATGGTGAAAGAATTTTTAAATCGGTTCAGTTTCAGTTCAAATCTTTCAAATTTGAGCCAATTCATTACAAACATACTTACATACAAATCTTTCCTCTTTATAATATTAGTATAGATTGTTTTGGTTATAAGTAAGTAAGTATATGGTGTAATTAATGCACCGGTTGGTTTAAACTTTTTCACTTTTCTACTCCATGTCACTACTCCATTAAACTTACGATTACTTTACATTTAATTTACTATTATATTTTTTGTAGGAAATATTAGACTCTTTGAGCGACATGTACGAACTACTACAAGAGGAGGACATGTGGTCCGGCCTGTGGCAGAAACATGCGCGGTACCGCGAAACCAACGTCGCTATTGCTTATGAACAGCAAGGCTTCTTTGAGCAGGCACAGGTACATATTACACAACCCAAAATGTTACTTATTACTATACATACAGATCGAGGAATGCCAAAAAGAATATATACTTGTCCTCAATGTGACTACTTTAAGTATTCTAAACTAAACAGCGCGTGTGTTCTTGTATAGATGTATAAATATAATCGTTAACATAAATTTACGAGCTGATTGTCTTTTTGTTCTCTGATACAATTCCTTCCATTTGCTTCTGGAACTCGGCGTGAAGATCGTATGTATGCACGCAAATTTTCATTACTGGTGGGAGTGATTCGTGCTACCCACTGCTGTATTGGAATTTGATAGAAATCTTGTTAAATGTTATCTATCACACTTTGAGACAGCAATGTACTTACAGGCCGCATACGACGTGGCAATGGCAAAGCTGAAGCAAGAGTACTCTGCCAACCCGTCGTCATACAATATGCACAAGGAGTGCACGCTATGGACGCAGCACTGGCTGAAGTGCGCCAAGGAATTGAACCAGTGGGATTCGCTTCTGGAGCTGGGACTCACGCGCAGCGGCCGCGACCCCTTCCTCATCCTCGAGAGCTCCTGGAGGAACCCCAACTGGTCCACCATGAAGGATGCCCTGGCTGAGGTCGAGTACAACTGCCCCAAGGAGCTGAGTTAGTATGCTTTATTCATAGACTAGACTTCATAACATCGTCCTTGTTTACGTATTACGTTTAGACTCCATAGTATCATCCTTATTCATATTTACCTACATATATTGTATTCTTACTGCTTAGACTGACTATGGGTTTGCTGAAAAATACAATATGCTGGATTTTCTCGAGATATAGCTCATTTACGGCGCAAAAAACAGAATTGTTTTGTCTATCTACTACCATTGTCTACTATCATTTTCGTTTAGCTAATTTAATATCATATTTGGGTCTATTGATATAATAAAATAGATATAAATTATATTTATTTTACATATTTATCCAATTTCATTCAAGTGAAGCCTGGCTTTTTGGTGTTGTTGGTTCAGAGTCAGCTAGCCCTTAGCTATAATCAGACAATATTATGGGTGTATTGCAGCGTGGCTAGTGAACCTGTACCGCGGCTACCTGTGCATCTGCGCCGGTGGGGAGCAGCAGCTGAGCGGTGTGGAGCGGCACGCGGAGGCGGCGGCGGCGCAGTGCTTGCGTGAGTGGCGCCGCCTGCCTCGCGTGGTTGCGCACGCGCACCTGCCGCTGCTGCGCGCCGCCCAACAGCTCATGGAGCTCAGTGAGGCCGCGCAGATACACACGGTGATTAAACATGACTTATGCTATCTATCTAAAAATCTATCTCTGTGCAAAATTGTATATGGCTGTGATTGAGTAACTGAGTAACAAACATCCTCGCAAACTTTCGCATATATAATATTAGTAGGATTCTCACATATATGTATGTGTATATAGGTTTTGCCTAGATGCTAAAGTTTCGCGATTTTTCGTCCAGGGCCTCTTACATAGCCGACCGAACTCTCTTCACGACATGAAAGCGATAGTGAAGACATGGCGCAACCGCCTGCCCGTGGTGGCGGACCCGCTGTCGCACTGGGGCGCGATATTCACGTGGCGGCAACACCACTACCAGTTCATCGCCTCCCACTACGACTCGCAGACCGACCATGCGTCCACGTCCAACCACAGCATGCTTGGCGTTCACGCAAGCGCACAGGTACATTATTTTCTACAAAATTAGGATGCTACGCTGCTGCTCATGCTGTGAAATTAACTCCCCGAGATTCCTGCAGGGTTGGCAACGTCCGAGCAATACCTCTTTTGTTGCAAGCGTTTATAGGCGTTATTAACCGCTTTCCATCAGGCGGATCGTGTGCATGTTTTCCATCGTAGCGGCGCATATGAAAATACTACTTGTAACAATTTTTTTAGCATGAATTAGTGTAGACATGAGACTGTGTTCTTAAATAAAACAAAATAAGTAAATATATATCTATAAGAGTACAGCCCGTATACGCGAACCTTAAATTTTCAATGTTCGCGTTCTAAATGCTTTTTAAGCTAAGCTAAGCGTTTAAGACAACTAAGTAATCAACCAGGTTCCAGTGGTTTTGTCTTATTATGACTAAAAATATTTCTTTTCCAGGCTATAATACATTTCGCAAAGATTGGGAGAAAACATAACTTATCCGGCGTATGCCTGGACTCGTTACACCGCATTTACACAATACCTAGTGTACCGATCGTGGACTGCTTCCAAAAGATAAGGCAGCAAGTCAAGTGTCACATACAGATGTCATGGACTGAGGGCAAGGACGAACTGCAGGAGGGACTCGACATGATAGAATCAACCAACTTCAAGTACTTCACTAAGGAGATGACAGCTGAGTTTTACGCGTTCAAAGGCCTTTTGTTGGCGCAACTGGGCCGCTCTGAAGACGCTAACAAAGCGTTCGCAGCAGCCGTCCAGTTACACGATACGTTGGTGAAAGCATGGGCACTGTGGGGCGACTACTTGGAACAGATATTCATAAGGGATCCGAGGCAGATCAGCGTAGGTGTGTCGGCGATGACGTGCTTCTTACACGCGTGTCGACACCAGAATGAATCGAAGTCCAGGAAATATTGCGCCAAGGTAAACACGTCAAAACATTTGCATTGGTTATTAATTCTAAAAATGACTGATAATAATACTCCTCATGTATATTTTGTTCAAACAATATATCTTTGTCTCCCCAATCTCCCCCTCCCATAGCCGCGATCAAATCCGCCGCCGCCGCCGTACTATTAAATTAATTTAATAGAGTTTATTATTGCTTGGCACCTGTGAATCGTAACGTCTGCTAAACAATCTTCTACACGAATTGAACTATTGAATTTAAAAAAAATCCGCTAATTAGTACCAGAGACTAACTCCTCGAAAAACGTATGCAGGTTTCCTCTCCATATTTTCCTTCACCGTAAAGCTCGTGGTGTGACTAAACACTCTCATTGTTACAGTCAGGATTCGAACTGCAATCATTGTGTTGCAGGAAACTACGCGAACCATTCAGCCACCACGGCTTATAGCATTATGATAATAATTATATTACAGGTGTTATGGATGTTAAGCTTCGACGACGAGAAAAACAGTCTCGCTGAATCTTTAGACAAGTATTCTGTGGGCGTGCCACCCGTTCAATGGTTGCCATGGATCCCACAGCTGCTCGCGTGCCTCGTTCAATACGACGGAAATGTAATACTCAACCTTTTGAGCCATGTGAGTAGAATAATAATAATTACAACACACTCTAACATCGACACTCCAGAACCAGGTTACATGGCTTAATCTTGCAACAAAAATAGACCTCGATACACTCAAGACAAAGATATAATGTCTTAATTAATATAATACCTTTGTTTGACTCTACACAAATTGCGATAGATCCAAACTAAACAAAGCTTGTAACTATGGGAACTAGGTAATACATACATTATTACGCATGCATACATATACCAACGAAGACATAGGTAAAAAAAATCATAGTGTTCGCACCATGGCTCATAACTGCGAAATTAGAGGTCGAGGTCCGTCGAGATCTGGGATCAAGCTATCAGCTCTAGAGTTGCAATACCGCGAATTTCAATGGAATCGGTGGAGCAGTAGAGAAAGTGGTGTCCTGCAGCACCATCCCCGAGAACAGTCTACCAAAGTTTCATTACGATCTGATCTATGGATTCGGAACGCAAAGAGGACAAACATACATTGTTTTTATTTATATATGTAGATGTTAATATAGGGCATATGTTATATCCAAGGTTGGAAGATTGTATCCGCAAGCTGTTTACTTCCCCATCCGCACTCTATATTTGACGCTGAAGATAGAACAACGGGAGAGACACAAGACCGCTGAGAACATTGCCGCGCACCTACCACACCAATCCACCGCCTCTGCCGTAAGTCCATAACAATTTATTACCCCGACTTCGACCTAGTTATATACTAGTTCTATATGTAGTATCTACTTAGAAATTATTAATTCCCTTTAAAACTTTCATACCCTATTTCAATCCCTTGAAGTTTAATTTTCGCGGCATAAAGTAGCTTTCTTCTGCAAATGTTCTTCTTTGGGTTAATAGATGGGAATTACAAAACCAAAATGCGTGATAACGTAACAGTGATAGAGTTTTGCTCACATTAATAAATAAAATTTACCAAATAAGTTAATATGCATTTAACCATAAATACATATTATGTTTAAATTAAACCACCTGTATAACTATGAGAATCCCTATATATAGAGTGGCAGCAAGGTGAGTGATGGCGTATCGTCTTCGAGCAGCGGGTCGGCGGGCAGCGAGGCGGGCCCCATCAAGGCCACGCTGCCCATGTGGCGCTGCTCCAAGATCATGCAGCTGCAGCGGGAGATACACCCCACCGTGCTCTCCTCCCTGGAGGGCATCGTCGACCAGGTCAGTGATTGGGCCAGTTCGTGTAGAGTGCACGTACTAATTCTATCGCGAGCAACTATAGATTGGAACCAATACACTTGAACATACATATCATATCATCCCGCACGAGTCCCTAACGGGGTAGCCAGAGAGTTGATGTTCTTGAGTGTCCAATCATTTTTTTATCTAGGTAGTTAGGACGTGGCCTTCCTCTGTTTAACATACTATATTTCTAATAAAGAGATAAAGCGTTGGGTATATAGATTAGGCCTCGGATATAAAGGTTTGTGGTTATAGTCTGTAGTTACATAGTATGATATTTGAAGCTTACAATACAGAGGTCGGAATAGAGATCAAAATCCGATGTACATTTAGATAAAAGCTCCTGAGAATACTTGGCGGCCGTATTGAATTTTTTATTTTATCTTCTCACCTTCCCACAAGATTCCCCAAAGGGGTAGGCAGAGTGGGTGTGTAGGTAATACCCACGCACCCACTTCCCGTCGTAGATATATTTTCTTGTTATTATTTTTTGTTCTGATTAATATCTACAAGGAGTGTAAATTTGCTTCTTGTATAGCGTGAATACAAAGCAACTGATGCGGGTAGTGAGGTTATCGTGAATGTATAGATGGTATGGTTCCGCGAGAACTGGTACGAGGAGGTGCTGCGTCAACTGCGCGCGGGGCTGGCCAAGTGCCACGTGGTTGCCTTCCACCACCGCGCCGCCGTCGCCGACGCCACCGTCACGCCGCACACGCTCAACTTCATCAAGAAAGTTGTCTCCACGTTCGGCATTGGCATTGGTATAAGTGAGTACACTACACAAACATGTACAAATATCCCGAGTATTTAATAGTCACATTATATGTAAACCACAAAGTCCTGATCTCCCTTGGAACATGAATTATAATAATGTTTTAATTTCTTGACAAATCTATTTCTGTACGAATATCTACCAACTTTAAGACCAACACGAACTTGTAATATAAATAAGGGCGAACTCGCAATTAAGAAATCACGATAAAAAAAAATTACCAAATCCCAAACGACATTATTAAACTTACACACTTGTTTCTTTTTCTACAGATCAAACAAACTTGAAACTTGTTTTGTAGATCATAGAGGTCACTTTATTTGCATTATATAAAATACTTTTCGTATTTGCATATTATGACCGCCATAATCATGTATTTACATTTCAACTTCAATGTTTGTTATGCAATAGTTTATTTATTTTTGTGCGGGTTAAGAATTATCTCTTTCCAGTTTCGTACCATATTTTTTGCACGTACCTATTATAAACTACTTGCATGGTACCTCCATGCTGAATGTATATGTAAATGTATTATTTCCAACACTAATAATGCTTGGCGAACATGTTGTGAATTGTTTCCAGGTGTGTAGAGTGTGTAGACTGCATGCCGGACAGTGAGCTGCTGTTTCCGTTTGGGTTGTGTGTTTTATGTTTGGTTGTCTGCCCTATGCGAGCGTCACTCTCTACAGAAACTCCATTTTGTATGTCTACAGAAAGTATTTCAAGTACTGTAAGTGGTGCATTCTCTTCAGCTGCATCGGAGAGCCTCGCACGACGCGCGCAAGCCACTGTGCAAGACCCCGTCTTCCAGAAGATGAAGACACAATTCACTGCAGATTTCGACTTCTCGCAACCTAACGCTATGAAATTACAAAACCTTATACAAAAACTGAGGAAATGGGTCAAGATTCTCGAGACCAAAACTAAGGTCTTGCCCAAGTAAGTAGTTCTCAGGCACTGACCAGTCCCAAGTAATAAGGTAAATACAAAGGAGATATATCATTACGATTGTGCCGTCACTGCCGTCCACCTTCATGTGTAGGCTTCAGCATCTCTCATCCGTTTTTACTAACTCCATTGCGTAGATAATCCAAGCCAGGGTTGGGTTGCGCCTAGTCGTAGCAACGGTGGTTGGTTATGCTTCATACACTTTTATAGCTTTTTGATTCATACGAGTGACCATTTACTAACATGGCTTTCGCGACAGCATTGAATTTGTACTCATTATTAACTTTTTCCTTATAGATCGTTCCTCATCGAGGAGAAATGCCGGTTCTTGTCAAACTTCAGTTTGAAAACGGCCGAAGTGGAACTGCCCGGCGAGTTCCTACTGCCTAAACACACGCATTATCACGTCCGGATAGCGAGGTTCATGCCGAGGGTTGAGATTGTGCAGAAACACAACACTTCAGCGCGGAGGTTATACATTAGGGGACACAACGGAAAAATATACCCATATCTAGTGGTCAACGATTCCGGCCTCGGTGACGCGAGGAGGGAAGAGCGCGTGCTTCAGCTGCTGCGAATGTTGAACCACTACTTAGGCAAGCAGAAAGAGACGTCCAGGCGGTTCCTGCACTTCACTGTCCCGCGGGTCGTGTCCGTGTCGCCGCAGATGCGGCTCGTTGAAGACAACCCCAGCTCTGTATCGCTGCTGGACATATACCGCACTGAATGCGCTAATAGGTTGGTCTCCTTTAAGTTTTATCGTATTTTAACATTTTTTTTTTATATTATTACCTAATATGTATGAACTATATAAATAAATAATATATATCTCCGGCGAAAAGTGGGTGTGTGAGTACTACCTGCACGTCTTTCTACCGTAAGAATAACTCTTTTGTACGAATATATTTTTTGGAAGATCGCCAGTTCGTAGAGCATTAGTTTTAAATTGCTTCTTCAACTTATGAAAGTTACCAAGCGGTGTTTTCCTTAAAAAAAATCCATTGGTACTGACCGCAGGGCATCTTTGTTTCACAGACTACTCAAATGTCGGCCATCACCGCTTTATTATAGTCCGCGCGGAATTAGTTGGTCGTGCCTTAGGGGCCGTGTGACGAGGTGTGTTAGGGGTCGTGGGGACGGGGGTGAGGCGGCGGGTTGCCTAGTGAGCGCAACGCATATGAGATTATAGACAGTGAAGACTTATCTCGAAACATCGCTCGTAATAAAATAGAAAACAGACCTATTATGCCTAGTAATAATAATTTCATGCGAAATATAATGTTCTTGATGTTTATTTTGTAGCTTTCCGTTTTTTTTAAAAACGTATGCTCAGTGAATAAAAAAACAATTTTCTGTTTAGCGCCGGATTAATCTTGATATTGAAATCCCATGTTCGTCCATACTGAGTAATAACAGCAAGCGCGCCCCCATCACTCCTTTCCCCTGCTCACATACCTAAAGCGCCAACTAGTACCGCGCGGACTATAGTAGCTCTTGTTTGTTTATAACTAACGTTTATTAATTATTAATTTAAAAGTTTATTAATTCTATTTGTTACTATGATCTATCTAGCAACCGATTACAGAAAGTTTTTGGTAATTATTAATTTACACACAATGCAGGGGTGTGGAGTACGACGCTCCAGTGGCGCGGTACTACGAGCGTTTGGCGGCTGTACAGGCGAGAGGCTCGCAGGCTCCACACCAAGTTTTACGGGACATACTGCGCGAGGTTAGTTAACTTGAGATTTTCCCATGTACATGGCGGAACACGAATATGATATACCTACGCGATACTTGCCGGAGCTTATAATCCGCTTTTCTTTCTAAAAATAGGAGACAAGTATAACATTTATTCAAAGTAATTGTAACTCCGTCTGTCACTTTTTCAACTCTATGTATACTTATATACTTAATATTATTATGTTTGTTTGCCGAAACAACTGAACCGATTTGAAAAAATCTTTCACCATTGGAAAGCTACATTCACCCTGAGTGTCATAGGCTAGTCTATAGGCTATGGATGGATGGTCTATTGCTATTTTCTAGCAGATTATGAAATTATACGCGGGAGAAACCGCGGCTCACAGCTAGTCTTTTATATACCCAGATCTATATATGTATACAGAAGCAGCAGTAGAAGGCTACCTTTCGTCTTGAAATAATAAGTACTGTATTCTTAAATAACCATTTGACTTCACTGTAGATTCACTGTAGGCTTGACAGGTAGGTTTCATCTTACTTCTATATATCTCTCCAAACTGTACTTCTTAAACAATATATATAATACGTGACTGGTGACTGATGATGGTAACAACTTCATTGAATATTTATCTACATTAACAAGGTGCAAGCGACAATGGTACCAAAGGGAATGGTTCGTGAATGGGCAGCAGCGACATTCTCGGCGCCGACAGACTACTGGACGTTCCGCAAGATGCTGACGCTGCAACTGTCGCTGGCCAGCTTCGCAGAGTACGTGCTGCACCTCACGCGGCTCAACCCTGACATGATGTACGTGCATCAGGACTCCGGCCTACTCAATGTGTCCTACTTCAAGTTTGACGTCGATGACACTACTGGTAAGTTGAAATAAACCTTATCCTCTCTGCACGGTTATTTACATGTATACTTGGCTCTAGGCACAGAATTTTATAGAAAAAGTTGATAAATAATGACAAAAAATATCTTAAGGCGAAAATGTATTATTCAAGGTATGGATAATACTTTGATTTAAGAGCCTATCGGTGGCGATCAAGTATCAAGGATTTTTGGGTATTTAATTAAATATGTTTGTTATGGGTTTATGATTTCTGTCATATATAAATCGAAAATCCTTAAGTAATTATAGGGACCATTCAAGTATTACGTAAGCTGATTTTTTACAATTATTTACCCCGTTACATCCCTAGTATGTATAGCAAATAATAAAAAAATACCTACCAAATATATGCATTCACATACGTTATCTGTATAAATTCACATTTGAAGTACCAATTATTCGAAGTTTTATCCAATAGCATAATGGGTACAAGGCCAAATATTGCCATCACATGAAAAACTCCCAAAAATGTATATGAATTAGGTTTGAAGGCTATTTAAGTCACATTCTTTAAAGTCCATGGGTAGCTATAACTTTATTCTTGATTCTTGCCTCAAATCTGGTGCCAACTAATCCTCGCCGTACCTTAGCCGTGCTTCGGCTAAGGTACGGCGTAAATCAAAGGACTAAATAGGTAATTTACGAAGGGGCTTACTTTATAGTATATAATAAATATTTCATGAATTGAACACAACTTTACAAATTACACACATCAACCTTAATAACGTGTCAAAGCGTTCTGATATTTTTATCTAATGATAATCCTGATTGCCATCTGTGTTGGCATCTAAAATATATTTCTAGCGAAAATTGGGTGTGTGTACTTTATACCTCTGCCTGCCCTTTCGGTGGCCATTGCGGGAAGACGCTAAGATCACCCTAATGGTTGTTATTGGAAAATGTATTTTTGTACGAGGTAGTTATGATGCGATGATTTGCGATCTTTGTCCGAGATAAATTTGTGATATTCCGTGGGCGGCGAAGGTCAGATAGGTTATTATTGATTTCTATAACTTGTTGCGTCATGTCTACATCAACTAATTATGGTATTTACTTTAGGCGAGTTGGATGGCAACCGTCCCGTCCCGTTCCGACTGACGCCGAATATATCGGAACTCCTTACTACGATCGGTATCTCGGGCCCGCTGACAGCGTCTGCGATCGCTGTTGCTAGGTGCCTCGTTACACCAAACTTCAAGGTATACGTATTCTATTTTTACTGTATTTCCTTCCCAATTCCAACCAGTGCCGGAATGCGCGGGGCCTGTCGCAAATTCTGTTGTTTGCATTGGGTTGCTTCAAATTTATGGTATTAAATAAAAAAAAGAAACTTCTTCATGGTGAAGGAAAACATCGATAGGAAAGCATACGTCTGAGAAGTACTTCAAAGGCGTATGTAAAGTCGTGCTTGAGTAACGGCGACGGACTCGCCATCTGTCACGTTGGCACCTAAAATATATCTCTGGCGGAAAGTGGGGGTTTGGGTACTACCTATACACCTCTGCCTACCCCTTCGGGGACCCTTGTGGGAAGGCGTGAGGATATAATATAAAAAAAACTTCTTTATAATCTTTTTGATACTTTTTACATACATATAGGTACTTTTTAAGGTCAGAAAGCGTAGATGCGCGGGTCCCCAAATAAACTCCCCATAGCATTTGCTACGAGGCTAGTCCGCCACTGATTCTATGCAAATTAAGCCGAGATGTAGTTAGTACCTATGTAATATATCAATGTTTATGTCTTTCAGATACAATCAATACTGCGTACGATTCTTCGCGACGAGATGGTGACCGGTTACAGGAAACGCTTAGAGGACAAATCGGCACCAACAGCCGGCACATCGGCAGAAAACAAGTCCGTCGAGATGGACAACGAGACCATCATCAACATGGTGAACAAAGCGGTGACGGTGATCATGAACCGGCTCAACTCGCTGGCCATGTTCGACGGGCCCGACAGCAAGGTGGCCACGCTCGTCACCGCCGCCAACAGCCACGACAACCTCTGCCGCATGGACCCCGCCTGGCACCCCTGGCTCTAAACATACCCTACCCCAACGGGTATGTCATCCATTGAAGGGGTTGAATCCTTCGTACTTAGCAAGACGTACAAAGGATTCTTCGTTTTTGTGAAATTTATGTGATTACTTTTCCAATAACATCACTGTTAATGTGGCTTATTTATGTTAGATAAAACTAAGTCATTTTCTATTTTTTTTTGCGACGTTATCCATCGTATGTTTTAACAATGTTGTATTAATGTTATTTAGAATACGAAATACAGTGAACTTTGGTTGAAGACATATTGTATTGTGGTTGCAATAATTAATTATTGCTGAAGCAGCTCACACTTTTAATGGCCACGATAAATAGGTTGTATACATTATGGTAAATAAAATAGGTTATTGTTTTAAAATTCATGATATTCAATAAATATGGTTAAATGTTTAATAGTTTAGAATACGTAGCAATCGTTGATGACTTCATTGAAACTGGATGGATGAGTTTAAAGTGTATGAGAAGAGAAAGGACCGACACTGCTATGCTACTGTGATTATCTTAAGGTGTGGAGAGTAATAAAGTGACAACGATTATAAGGCTACGAAGTTTTATTTACTTGACTGTCATCAAAACGCTGAAGCGTGTGTAATGAGTCTCGCATTGCATCTGTACGTGCGGCTATAGGTAAGTACCTGCAGTGGTCGGCTGCAGGTGAAAGTACCGCCGCTGCATACTACGCCACCCGCTACAATCTCACTTCATCGCTGGAGATAGTAAAACTGATTTCATCACGCTAACAATGGGAAAGAAAGTGCAATAATTGCAGCATAGAGCTGGAACCATTTAGACGCTCCATATACAATGCCGGGGAATTGAGCCATGTACAGCGTCATTTAATTCATTAGTTTTTATCTTATCATCTGGGCCTTAGTTATCCATAGTAATATGTTATCAACGTTCCGTAATATAATCGACAGACAGACTTGCTAATAATGTACCAAGCCGAGACTAAACAATATGTTCCCTTGATTCGTATATAACCACGTTTGCTAGACGAAATGCGTCATTTGTGGATCAAATCGTAAGGCCGGAGACGACGGGGTCTCGCCGATGGCGGCGGCGGGCGGCGCAGCAGGGGCGGGCGGGCACGGGCCACGTACCTACGCTACGTAGCGCCATGAGCGAGCCGCGCCCCGCCCCGCTCCCATCGTCCGTCAGTCCGCTGCGCGGCGTCGCTATGTGCTGGTGTGTCGAACGCTGCTTCGCTCGCCCGGCTAGTGTCCGACCTCTGTAACCGACCGCTTATGACATTCGACAACCCCGCCCTGTGCATTTTTACGAGTTGCATTTCGATAAGTGCGAAGAGACGACCGAAAACAACCCGTGTCGGTACTGTCGGTGTCTCCCGCGTTTATTTATGTTGTCGTTTTGGTGTAGTGCATATTTGTGTTGTACGGACGATAACCGTATTATCTGTGCGATAGAGTCGAGTGGATATTTTTAAAAATCTACGTCTGCGCTCTCTTTTACGAAGGTAAGATTTTTATATAGCAAATCTCTTTAAGTTTGGTTTGACGAAACGGTCGATTCGCCGCTACGTGGCGACCGTCTCGTTGATGATCGGAATGCGAGGAGTGCTCGCATCAGTTTGTATTCCACCCGATGGAAAATTTGCTAATCAAATTTATTTTCGATTCAATTTCCTATGTACAGAATATTAATTAATCTCCCTTGAGTAATTATTTTAATAAAAGTTTACCATTTTCGAATCGATCACGACAGTACCTACCTTCATGTACTTATCTTAACTCTGAGGCGTAGTTAGTATGGTTGTTTAGTAAATAAACTGATGATTGTTCACGTTAGAATCTTGTTGGATTCGGTCCTATCCCACTATACCATATGGTAGACGGAAACGAGCGGATAAGAAAACATGGAGGTGAGCGGCGCGGGGCGGTGCGCGGCCGGTCGTACGACCGCATTCCATGTGGAATGCCGGATTATACGCAATGTCAGTGTGAATAGGAGCTTGCATTGCTCTGTCAGCAACCTCTGTCCAGCAATAACTAGGCACGGCACATTGGCAACAATGTTTCTTTACGGAACGTATACCTAAGCATATGTTTTTAGGTACCTGTTACTGCGTGGCGGACGTGACGGCGCAAGTCTCGAACACCCACTCTCATACATAAGGCGGCAATTTCCTCAATATAAGAATTCAAAAATCCTCACACTATTGAATAATCGAAGCCAATATCAAGTTTTCGTTCAGGAGAATAGTTAATATATGTACATATATAGATTCTAGATCCCAGTAATCATCATCATCATATCATCACGCCGAGTCCCTAACGGAGAAGGCAGAGAGTAATGTCGTAAGATACAGTCCACTCTTCACGACATTGGTACTTGTAAAAAAGTGGGTAGCTACATTACATTGCCATAAGATAGAGAGCATATTAATAGAGACAAATTAGGTGTCAATAGCTTGTAATTAATGTTTTCCGGTATTGCGCGATAGTCTAGTAAAATTTGGTGTGATTTACCTCGTATCTCATCTCAGTGGCCCGTGATCTCGCAGAGCGTACATAATGAGCTCGATAGTGCGTGCTATATTTCGAAACGCGTCCGTCCTCGCTTCCGCCCTGTGACCCACAATGCACGATTCTCATTTTACCAATTCAGTTGTTTACTCATAATATCAGGGATGAGGGCGAGTACTTGCTGTTTGTTTTGGGTGATATGCATAAGAACGAACATGTGTAGACATTAGACACACGACGAGATTAATGTATACATGAGCATATCTGAAATACCATAATTAAAGTGCGTTTTGCCCAATGCCAGCGATTATGATAGTAACTAAATAGATACACATTTTTATAAATATTAAAAATCTATTTCTAATCTTATTAGTTGTAGTGAAGGTAGTAAATACATACTTTTGGTTAAAACTTGTACCTGCAAATATCGCAATGTGCTAACTAGGTATCTTCATACACGGTACTCAATTTCTTTACCTTATTGGAATATCAACAAAATTCATATATCGTGAGTGCGGTGTCCGGGTCTCGGGTCGAATTCACACAATCTATGTAACCTTTAATCTCGTTTCAGATAGCCGAACACGTTCCTTTGTGTCAATTCTTGGAACCGATCATATCTCATTGTTTGTTTACGACTGTGAATTACCACACAATTTTTATGTCCCAATCTCTTAACACAGAGATGAAGGTACATTTTTATTTTCCTCTTCCAAAATAATGGCAATGATTAAGCTCGTATTATTATAACAAACAACCTATATTAATAGAATTGAATTGAATATTGACCTTAGAGCTCAGTATTACCTTCAGTCAATTCCAAATTGCATCACCACAAAAGGATCTTTTAAATACTTCGTTCTAAGACATGCAATTTTGCTCGTAACAAATTATGTACTCAAAATCGTTCTTCGTAGGTACCTACCTACGTCTATTTTATTACCTACAAGAACCTTGACATTTACGTATCAAGACAACTTTTATTTTCTGTGGCAAATGTCATGAGCACAATAATTGGATTACGTATCTGTGGAGACTGAGCAATTGAGTATGAGAAGAGACGCGATTAATTAATTTAGCAAGGCTTTCGTTCATATCGGTTTTTGACCAACGTATAATAAAGCGTTACTATAATGAACCTGACTGAGGGAGCATATAGTGATTCTTCCACCATACCTTTCTACCTTACGACTTTCAACTTGCATTAAGTAAAGTGTATTTTGAAACACCCTTACCCCTTTAATATAGTATTTTTAATGTCAAAATATGTATTTTAATTGTTTCTCTACCTTTGTGTCATACTGTGAGTTAAAGATGATGAAATGTTTCCAAATTAATGAAAGAAACAAGTAATTTAGTGTTTGTAAATGTACCTACCTACTTGATACAGTCGGAGATGAAGGACGTCTGTCCTTAGTGTAGCCATTCTTCGGCACAAAACAAAAGTCGATTACGAATCCCAAAAGATTACTCTTTTTGCAATACCCAAGACTTAAAGCATAGATAAAAATATAAACTTTTCGATTCTATCAACCTATAACGAAAATAACCCACCTTCTTATCAATCCAAAAGTAATATGTGGTATAGCGTGCATTAGATAGGTGTAGTATAAATTGTATTAAAAATTTCAGCAAATTTTGGATGCGGCTATTTCCTAAACAAGCAAGAGGTTGTTCCGGTAAATGTTTTGCTCGTCAATGGCTTATCAGCAGTCTTAGTTCGTAAAGTCACCATGTGTGCAATCATCAGGTTTTTCCCGGCAGCTTGGGTGGCATTGTCTTAAATTTCGATTGTAAACATAAATAATAATATATCCTCACGCCTTCCCCCAAGGGTCCCCGAAGGGGTAGGCAGAGGTGTATAAGTAATACCCACACACCCACTTTCCGCCAGAGGTATAAGGTGCCAACGTGACAGATAGCGAGTCCATCGCCGTTACTCCAGCACGACTATACATACGCCTTTGAATTTCTTCTCAGACGTATGCAGGTGGACGTAACAATAAACTCAGGTATACCCAGTAAATTCGATTTGAAGGCATCATCTCATCATAATTATGAGACATATACTTGCAGTTCTTACAAATCAATTTCCAAATAAGTACGCCTTGCATAGACTTTGTTATGTACATGCATCTAATTTCATCAACAACACTACTGGCGGCTTGGCAGTTACCCATCAAAATTTTGTAACGTTGGTACTGCCATCGTAAATTAAGACATTATCGTCAGTTTAAGTGATGAAATTTGAAAGAGTCATAAGTAATCGCATTCCGCGGTGAGCCTCCGCACCATTCTAACATGCACAGTGGAACCATACGCTCAAGTGGGGCGCACTTAGCTTTCTCACGAAGAGCTTAAAGTGGCATCCTTTTGTTTGTAGGTATCAATATCTAGTATGCATTTCATTTGTAGATTCTGTCTAGAGCACATATTTCGTCTTCAATTTATTAAAAAGTCAATAGAGAATTTCGATTTTATTCTCGCATTTGTACTAAATACGATGAGAGGCCGTTGATTAGGTGTTCTTTTAAGTATTGATGATGGTTGGTGAGGCCTTGGTACTGATTCTGTAGTGCTGGAGCCCGGAGGCGGCGGCACGGGTAACGGTTCAGGCGTGTTTGCCGAGGTACCGGCTACGGCGTGTGTGTGTGTGTGTGTTCACTCACTCAAACAGACGCACCTCACACGGCGCGGCAAAGCGCGGCCGTTGAACCGAATATACCGAGGAATTTCTCCAACGTCGTCGTCGCTTTGCAGCCGAAGAAGAAATTATCGCAAGTGGAGGGAGCGCTATCTACCTCTAATAAGATAGGACTAAATTCGATTAGAACATTACCATTGCGGGCTATCTATCAAACGTAGACTAGATCGACAGTTCTCCTTGTCTTTATTTACTATCGTATAGTTAAAATATAAGTAACACATTGGAGTCTAGGTCTACGGTCCATTGATCGACGTGTCTCGCAATAAACTGCATACCTGGCTGGGGCGCGGTCTCTGATCGCGAATAAATTTTGTCTGACATTAGTGTCTGACTGAAGTATTTGTGTTAATTGTAAGCTAATGCTGTAGAGCTTTTTTATTTCTTAACATTCATGAGATGTCAAGAAGTTACATCAATACACTACTAATTTCCTCGAACCGTTGGAATAAGTTTTAATATTACTTAACTAACTTAACAAAAAATATAATACGAAAACCACAACCTCAAAACAATAGGCTAGCAAATAGTGATGTTGACATATGTATAGTGTATACCTACCTGGTTGTGACTACAACAAATCGGCATTTCTAAGCTAGACAAATTTACATTGTAATGTTCTTGATTTACATACACTCCGTACTATTTCCTAGGGAGGCACTGTCGGAGCCTATAGACGTAATGTCACAATTGTGTTAAACGAGAATCACAATTAAATTCAATTTAGTAGATAGCTACATAACACGAATGTTAAGACAGGATATGACATATCAATTACAAAGTAAAATCTACCGTATTGAGTAGGAATATAATGTAATGTTATTACAATTATTTAAATATTTAAAAATGTTCTCTCTACCTTATTATTTACTAGCGGTCCGGCTTCGGGTGGAAATAAGATTTTCTTATAAAAGAAAATATGATATATGTCACTCAGGGTGAATGTAACTTTCCAATGGTGAAAGAATTTTTAAAATCGGTTCAGTAGTTTCGGACAATGTTTCGGAGCATATTACAAACAAACAATCAAATCTTTCCTCTTTATAATATTATAAGTATAGATTAGACTAAGAACAACATTGATTTTGCCATTTCACTAACCGACAATTATATCATTAATATAGTATAATGTCAGTTCTAGATGAACTGAATATAAATATTTTATTATCATAATTTATAAATTTTGCCTATGACGACAATAAAGTAGGACCTCAAAATACGAACAAAAATACCAATATAA
Organism: Drepana arcuata; assembly: GCA_016069955.1. NCBI lineage: Eukaryota > Metazoa > Arthropoda > Insecta > Lepidoptera > Drepanidae > Drepana > Drepana arcuata. Next base: position 229,696 of record JACCPG010007471.1, read on the forward strand.
GGATTTATTAGTGCTATTAGAAAAAAAGTAAACTGATTCTTTAGTGCATCCACCTAAACTCTGGATAGGCATGTACCACGTGTTACGACAATCCTCAGTACTTAAATTCATATATACATAAAATGTACTTACATACATATCACGTCCAGACCCTCACAATCCAATGTTGCTGTTTGAAATTTAAAAGCATAGAGCACAGCATGTAAGCCAACATGAAATTTTAATACAATCGATTGATAAATTGACTATACCACACTCTTGGTGCTGGTGGTAAGTGATACGATATGAATTTTTACGAACCTATGGGTGCTGGTGGTAAGTAATACGTTACCCTTTTTCGAACGAGTGTTACTAAAATGTCGCAAATGCAAATGAAACCTGGTTCGAATTGCGTTATATTACTTTCGTTACATAACCGCCACACTGAATTCTTAATTAATAGCGATATTCTAGTACTTTTCCGTCATGGCTACGTTTGTCAGTAAATTACTAATAAAAGATTGCGTCACTCAGCGTTCACTTTTAGTATTGCGAAAGTACGCATGAGTTGCATGTTGCTCAAACATCCGTCTTTTGGACTGGGCCAGAGCCCTAAATGACAGACTAACGACAAAGTAAGTAAAACAGAATCGAATACATATCAATTTCTAGTTCTACTTAAATGTATTTTAATCAACAATGTATCTTGTTGTTCTCTACATTGACTGACCTTTTAACCGTCATGAGTGGGTCGTCTAAACAAGATGAAGACCTATCTAATGCACCCGACTCAAAATATTCATCATTGATCTGATAAAGTATGTTTTACAGTTTCGTACAAATTTGTTAGTGGGGAAAACGGTGTACATACGCAATACAAAGTAACAGATTCATTAACAATTGATATATTAAAATTTCATTTTATATACGTAACATTAATACATACAATTTATTATAGAAAAAAAATTGTAAGTGTTCAGTAAAAATACCCTTCCAAGACACTGCTGGCTGAGTGCTGCCTGGCAAGCGTTGGTAAGTATCAGTACACTCAGGGCAGTGTGACTGGTGTAACGGGCGAGTGAACGCGGCGACCTTGGGCCCGTGCCGGCCCGCGGACGTTCGTTGAACGCGCGCCCCTCGCCCCCACGCACCCCGCCGCCTCAACCACAACTCGTTTGCGACCCGATTACTCTAAAATTAAATTTAGATTATTTTTTTACATATTTTAAGCCACACATACAAACGCAGTAAATGCCAATCACAGCAAATCAAACTGGTCGTAAAAAATAAGTTGTATTTTTTTCTTTATCCCACCATAAGGGTATCAATCTAAAATAGGGGAAAGTCACATACATAGTCAACGTGTTGCGAATAAAATTATTTTTCTTAATTACGTAACGTAACCTATCACCTCTAGAGCTGTGATGATGGCGAAGATCAGGACGTATGCACCCAGGATGATGAGGATGGAAAGGAACATCTCGTAACGTAGGCGACGAAAAGCATTCCTTGTCAGGTTGGCACATAAAATATCTATCCAAGAATGGGTGTGTTTGGGCACACTTGTAAGACATGAAGATTTAACTATTGTTACTCTATTTGGTTAATGAGAATTTATGTTCTAATAGTGATGAACTTCGTTATCATAATAGATCGTTAGACAGACATTCAACATTTAATTCCTATTCTTCGATGACACATGACAAAGCAGACATTACATACCAACCAATATACTTGGTTATGTATCTATAATATGTAGTAAGGTTTATAACATACATTATAACAGACAAGCATATAATGAACAATTTATGTTAGTACTTAAAAAATATATGCTAAATCGCTGCATGCTTTAAAAATGATACATGTTTTTGATTGTAAATACGAAAAAAGGTATCCTACGGTCGTCGGACCGACAGGATGCGAGAAGAAATACTTACGAAACGGTTATACAATGCGAATGTGTCTGAGAAAGACCACGTTCTAACTGCCTAGATCAAATCGATCAGCTCCCAAGAATGGGGCGTCAAGTTCACTCGAAACCAGAAATCGCTGAACTAATTTTGAAGAGATTTGGATAGGTGATAAATGTAGACCTCCTTCCCATACAATGGATAGCAGAGCGAGAAGAAGGGATTTTGTCATGGGGGTTGCATCATAAATATAAAAAATATCAGTTCCCATGGAGTAGAAGCGATGCCACTAGTGAATAAGTATCTTCTTTTAGCGTGGCACTTTGTTTGCGAACTAAGCCTAGGTATGTTTGCTTTATTAGTTTTATTAAAGTGCCACGTTAAAATCCTCTTTTCCACCCGTGTAAAATTTGATTTCATCGGTAGAGTTGGTTAATGTATTTCGTAAGTTGTAATCTAGTAAATAATTTATGCCAAATGCTAAATTTCCACCAATTCCGTTCAGCCTTTCTGGCGTGATTGAATAACATACATGCTCAAAACATTCTCATTTGGGTATAATATTAGTAGGATTTATAAGGCTTAATAACATGAAACTAACCTCGTAAACTTACCAATTATATTCGCAAGGCGACTATGAAGTCACCAGTCGACATTAACAAAAATAATATAACCTTTTATGTTCGCTCAACGAAACACGAGTCTGAACATAATAAAGTCTATAAAATATTGCCAAAACAAGCGTGTGATGTCGGATTTGGCTGCATTATTTTCGCAATAGCATGTTTGCCGCGTGAGGCCCGCAGGGCGGCGCCGCTGGCGACTGCGAGCGTTGACCGCTGCCGAGTACTGCGTAGGGTCAGCACTTCAGAAGGCAGTACCGACCACTATCGAATATAGAATACACTATCAAATTACCTACTGATAATATGAGTGAAATTTGATCGATTTGACACTGATTATGTGTAACCTATAAATTTTATCGTTTCATTAAATCACGTTTTGTTCAGCTAATCTGCTAATATTATAAAGACTGTTTACTTTTGATTTGAAATTAGCATTTTATTTTGCTTTAGATAGCCCGTTTTTTAAGGTAGGCTATATATTATCATGCTACTACCTAAGAGAGCAGTATAATTATCACATACATATTATGTACATATATGAATTTTATGCGGGTTATCGCATGGCACAGTTATCATATGGCGGAGTAAGTTTATATCAATGACTTAAAATTAATGAATGGCTTTACCAAGATGTACTATTGCTGACATGATTCGAGGGTGCGAAGGAGACGGATGTATATGGGGTATATAAATGTGTCCCTTTCGTACGTGAAGAATCTATTTCACGTTATATTGGCACATGATGTTAGGTCTCTATAGTCGAGAGTAGAGCGCATTGTCAACCGGCATTAGCAATGTGGGAATAGAAATGCCGGATTGAGTTGTAATTGTGCGCATGTTAGGCCACGTTCCCTGTGTCGCATGTTTATCGCAATCAACATGATAACCTGCGACATCTTCATCATAGCATTATCGTTGACAGTATAATCTTCGTAGTGGAGGATTGCTGTAGAAAAGTTCGCATTCGTGCATACAAACAGGATGTTGGCTCGTTTTCCTCATCGGCTTGTTGCTGCCTGACGTGTCAGACAGGTTCTTGTGCATTATTACTTAGAGATTCGAGCCGATTGCAAATTATAGGTATATACCTAAGTATATATTTATACATATATAGGAAGGGAATGCATCAGATCGTGTTACGCCACTTATCCAATTGTGAATTTAAACGATTCTCGAATCCACTTGAACACACACAAAATAATCATCAAAATCAGTCCAGCCGCTTAGGACGAGTTCAATGAGTAAAACAGGCACGCACAAAAAATACCACTATCCCCGCACCTTTGCCGAAAAGGTATGCAAAGCTGTACTATAACACCCTCTTTTCGCCTGTTATATGTATGTTTATGGCGCTATATTTCTGACTTATTAGGTACGTTATTTCCCGTCAAATCAATACATAATATATTGTAACTGTATCTATAACACTAATAAAGACCAATATGGGGGCGTTTATTCGAAGAATCGAAGCCTAAACGACATATATATTTAGATGGTCGGTGTTAATCGATTTATTTCTGGAAGTTTATATATAGACATAATATGTAGTCAGCAGTCAAACATTGAATGAATATTATTGCAAATATTGACCTGGAACAATGGTACCTACCGCATGTTTACGCGTGATTGCATCGTACAATCAAGTTTTCAATTAAATTTAACGATTAAATCTGCATGCGTTACTGTGGCACCACGTTTATTGATTTCAAACAACTTTTTACGCCAGACCGCGTATGAACTTGTTCGATACATCTCGGATATATATGATGTAATTTCGTAGAAGTTTAACTAGCCAGATTTCAGAATTTTTCTTACGAAATTCTTTGACAATCCTACCTAACTTCCTGATCTAAACTCGGCTGCAAGGACTAGGTCGGTAGAGTTACCTCTGGGTATATGACTCATTAGCATCAATGGTAAAACCCACTTAAAACTTTCGTTTCTAATGTCATTAGGGGCCCACAAGCATGTTGAAAGCATCCCAGTCTTAAATAGTTCTAACTTAATCATTAAGAAAGTGTGCGGAAGAAGAGAAAGACCACGTTCCAACTACACATAAAGTTGAAACGTCAAAAGTACTCGAAACCGGCGGGCATGTATGACGAAACTGGTGAATGTGGATCAGGTGTAAGAAATATATGTAAGTCTAGTGACAACTGTCGCTCTTCCCTCTTTCTACCCCATGAGGGACTCGGAATGATGATATGTATGTATCTGGTAAGTCGTCCTGAACCCCTGAACGACGGCGGGCGTGTGGATACTACTTTTCCTGTTTATTCCTTTGGCAAGGCGTTAAAGTCTGAAGTGAAGGATATCTTAGTGTGTAGTAGTGTAATAAAACTAACATACATCTGCTTACCACCCTGCTTATCGGGACCCTTGGAGGCAGATCTGCCGTGTTTATAACTGACTAGCGGTCCGGCTTCGCACGGGTGGACATAATATTTTTTTGTAAAAGAAAATATAGCATTTGTCAGTCAGAGTGAATGTAGCTTTCCAATGGAGTATTTTTATTCAAACCAGTAGTTTCGGAGCCTATTCAATACAAACAAACAAACAATCAAATCTTTCCTCTTTATAATATTATTATTATTACGAGACGTGGTGGCCGAGTGGTACGAGCAGTTGCCTGCGACGCAAAGGTCGCAAGTTCGAATCACGACTGTACCAATGAGTTTTTCTGAACCTAAGTACAGTGATTAGTCACACCACACTTCACTTCAGCTGAACGGTGAAGGAAAACATCGAGAGGAAACCTGCATACGTCTGAAAAGAAATTTAAATGCGTATGTATGTATAGTCTTGCTGGAGTAACGGCGATGGACTCGCCATCTGTCACGTTGGCACCTAATGTACCTCTGGCGGAAAGTGGGTGTGTGCCTACCCCTTCGGGGATCCTTGTGGGAAGGCGTGAGGATATATTATATTATATTATATATTATTATACTATAGATGAAATGTAAGGCAAATCCAAATTAAGTAATGGATTAGCACATTTCAATTTAATTTAAATTGAGTTAGCTCCTCTACGTGACATTAACGATAAAAGCGGCGATAGATCAATGTCGGGTGAAAGACAAACATACAACCATTTTGGTTGCTGACCTCCAAATGTGTTTTCGGAGATAATATACCGACTGTAGCATGAAGGGCAAGAGTACACTCGCTGTTACTCGTGCAATGACACGCGGGCTAGAGCACTGGGAGGTCATAGTTAATAAGATGAATCTTATATATCTTATAGACGAGATAATAGATAAAAGGCGTGATGGCCTAGTGGTCTGACTTGTCGCCAGCAACACAAAGATTGCAAGTTCAAATACCGAGTGCTCTAATAAGTTTTTCTGAAATTAAGTACAGTGTATAATCACACCGAGATTTACGCTGAAGGAAAACATCGATCTTCTCTCGAACTGCAAACAAAGATATACGCATGGTGCTTGAGAAACGGTCGCACCTAAATATTTATCAGGCGAAAATACTGATTCTTTATGTTACACCTCTGCCTACCGTAGTAGTACTTTTGGCACGACCTCGCCCTTGCAAATAATCAGCATGCCACAAGTATATAACAGTGTGCAGTGCAACTGATTGGCCGGCAAGACGCCGCAGGGTAAGCCATTATCTCCTGCCCGATAAGACGAAACTCGCTATATTGCACAAACCACTTATCAAAATAAGTACATTTTAAAAGAGCGAAAATTCACCAAAGTTCAAACATCTCGAATAGAGCCTCCTTGGCCGAGTGGCTTGAGTTGTCATCCGCAAAATCGAAGTGGCAGGCTCGAACCTGCCGTAATCAATGAGTTTCCTCTAAACCTAGACTCCCCGTGAAGCTCGTGGGGAAATCTCGTTCCCCACGAGCTTAACGGTAAATGAACACATTGTTTTGAAGCCTACATACGTGTCAGGAGAAATTCAAAGACACAGTATCGTGCTGTCACGTATGCCAATAATATACAGTCTCGTGCTGTCACGTATGTTAATAATATACTTTCTCGTTCTGTCACGTGTGTCAATAGTATTCTTTCTCGTTCTGTCACGTATGTCAATAGTATTCTTTCTCGTTCTGTCACGTATGTCAATAATATACCACCGGCGAAAAGAGCTTATTGTCACACCTCTTGCCTAATCTTTTGAGATACCTGCAACAGGTGACAAAAAGCATACAAACCACTGGATGGTAAGCGTTTACCTTGGCACTTGCAATTTGCGAGGTATCAATCGCTGCCGAAGCCTGTGGCGAATACGTTTTATGTTCAACCGACGGAACCTGCGATGTGGATAGCGTTTGTAGATTTTATTCTAAATTTGTTCTTGTTGTAATAAACTTTCTTTTTTTATCAATCGCTTGTTTCCGAACTTACACTACTAGCAGCATAAAGAAATTCCCCACTCCGCCAGTACAACTGTTGCTTGTGGAGCTTTGGAGTTTTCTTATTCAATGCATGAAAACAAAACAGCAGCGAGAAGTATTTGTTTTTAGATTTTCTGTACAGTGTTGGACCTAGCCCTGTCAACCCCTCCATTTGTACTCATGTGAACTGTTTCTGTGTCAACCACTCTTGTATGAAGTAGTGAGAATCCTATGACATTCTTGAATTGATCCAACTTACACCAGTAATTATAAAAATATATGGCATCAGAGGAATTACTTGAGGTGTAACAAGTGGCTGGTGGCATCTGGATATACTTTTGCCGGGCCGGGTTACGGGAGCGATCGATAGAGGCGCCGTGGGGGCGTCAGCTGGGACGGGGGTAGTTAAGACCCGTCTAGCCTATGACGCTCTGATATCAGCGGAACAAAAAGCTTGTTACTCAATCACTGTTAATGCTGAATGATTTGGATGAAATGTCATAGGTCGTTTACCCCGAAAAATTACCTTCATCGCTATTACCGTGCAACTAAAACTTGTAGGTTCATCAGTCCCTTTATAGTAAAACGTATTGGAGGTTCCATCACTGAACCAACCCTTTTGATTCAAAACTGCCCAAAACTTGGTTACAAATAGCTTCTATGAGTCGTATGGTTCTAAGAAAGCAGGTCTAGCTTTCTGCGAAAACATTTCAAATGAAAACATGATGCGAAGAAGGAAAGCCCTCGCGTATTGTCTATGCTGAAAAATCTTCAGACATTACATAATTTGCGTCATTTCGGACTTATTAGTCAGCTTTGTTCCATTAGTCCATGTATCGAATGCATAAAATACTCGTCTAAGTAGGTACTTGGTCAGTTATTTATGAGATGTGTTCTTTGAACTTGTTGTTCCGTCATAGAGTAAAGACGAACTGTCATATTATTATGAACCGCTACCACAGACCACTAGTTAGTATTATCACTAAACATTATGATAAATACTACTCCTAGAACGACTTGTAGTACCATACAATTGTTGCGTTTATTTTAAACATTGTTGGCATTCTTATTCTATAACAGCCGGCTTTTCTTAGAAACATCAGTTTTAAAATAACAATCGAATCATCAGACGTGCCAAATTCTAATAGAAGTTTTTCAAAGGTGTTTATTTTGAGCTTCCTGTATTCTATTCTATATATTATGATTTTACAAATAGTTTTTTTTTTATTTTAGTTTTAATCTTTTTTTGAAGTGTTGATGTCACAATATGTATTGTTACATAATGAGATTTGTGGACCGAATGTAGCATTTAATTTATGTACGTTTCCAATATAATTTTGTTAATAATGTGTTTTCACTTCTCAGTAACTCTGTTTGAAAATTTGAAATTGGAAAGTCCCTTATGTAAATATCGTTAGTTAACGTCTTTGATCTTCGCTTCGGTATGCACTAACGTTGGGACATTGAAGGGTTACAAAAGAAATCTGTCGCACAAAGGCTACTGCCATTCACAATATATTTTGTCCGATACATAAATGAATAATTCACAAATATTCCCATGACTCATAAGCATTGTTTTAATTATTGCAGGTACGTACAAGGATAAAGTGGGCATGTGTTGGGAACGGAGCTGCTTTGGTGTGGAAGGTACCTTATCTACCTGCAATTAATGAGCGCACGTGTTTAAAAAAAGTTGTCATTGTTAAAGCGGGCGCGTGATGCGGCGCTTATGTTCCCGGCACTGTAACAAACAAACGTCGAACACTGCTTGTGTCTCCTGCAATGTACCCCTCGAGTATCTCTACTTGGGTACTATTGCTGTAACGAAAAAAATATTGTATATGCCTAATGATTTAAAAAGAGTAACCATGGAGTTTCTTGCCGGTTCTTCTCCATGGAAGCGACCAACCCGAACCGTGCTTCTTTTTCGACGTTTTATAAGTGCCCACCTGGGCCTATGTGAAATAAAAAGTTTTTGATTTGATTGATTGATTATGATTGATTCTCACAAATTGCATGCGCACTACATTTCATTACTTAAGCCGCGATCGATTTGAACTTGAAGATTTTATTGATATACATATATTATTTGTGGCATCCGTCTAATAAATTTATTTGATCGTAAAAACAATAAAGGGGTCCTTTAATGGAGTATGTAAATAAAGGAATATAAATCGCAGGAAGTTCGTTCAAAATAGTATGTGTTTATTTCATTTATAGTATGGTTCCTGACGATAAGAATGCAAGAGGGATCCGAAAGGTTTCTCTGGGAATCCCAAGGTGGATTTAGACCAGGAAGAGGATGTATGGATCAAACCTTCTCGCTTCGCGGAATCGCGGAAAAGATTTTGGATATTAACCAAAAGGTTTTCTGCGCTTTCGTCGATAGAGAAGGCATTTGATAGAGTCGTACGAAAGGAACTCTGGGACGTGTTGCCTGGATATGGAGTGAGCAGTTCCCTACTGCATGCCGTAAAATCACTCTATAGTGATAACGAGGCGTGCGCTAGGGTTAACGGAGAGATATCACCCTGGTTTGATGTGAAGTCGGGGGTCAAACAAGGGTGTATCATGTCTGCCTGGCTGTTCATTATATATCTAGATAACTGTCTGAGAGCACTAAGAACGAACGGATGTGGAGTGAAAATGGGAAACTTAGTGGTGAACTGCCTACTATACGCCGATGACGCGGTTTTACTGGCGTCATCAGAGGGCGAACTGCAGTCACTAGTTACCATAATGAAAGAAGAATGTGAAAAGAAGGGACTGCGCCTAAACGCTGGCAAGACTAAGGTTCTGGTATTCGAAAGAGATGAACAAGTGACCGAGTGTGCTATATCGGTAAATGGGCAAATTCTAGAACAAGTGAATGAATTTGTATATCTTGGAAGCATGTTCACACGAGATGGAAAGTATGAAAAAGATATTGAAAGAAGGATAACTGCCGGAAATAAGGTGAATGGAGCCATGTCGGCCTTGATGGGCAGTAAAAGTCTGAGCAAGAATGCTCGAGTTGCTGTCCACAACGCGATATTGGTACCACCTACCTTATTGTATGGCAGCGAGCCCTGGGTATGTCAGAGGAAGTATGAAAATAGCTTGAATGCAGTCGAGATGCGATCTCTTCGAAAAATGTGCGGCGTAACGATATTAGATCGAATCCGCAAATCAACTGGCGTGAATGAGGGCGTGATCGTAAAGATGAAGAAAGGCATGTTGTTTACGTATACGTTGGTTTGGACACATAGAAAGGATGAGTGAAGAAAGATTGACGAAACAGATATACAAAGCAAAAGTGTGTGCAAGAAGAGGCAGAGGAAGGCCACGTTCCAACTACCTGGATCAAATAGATCGGACTCTGAAGGACAGGAACGTTAAGAGTACTCGAAACCGACGAGCATGTATGAAGAGACTGATGAATGTGGACGAAGCGAAGAGGTATGTAAGTCTAGAGAGAACTGGCGCTCTATACTCTCTGCCTACCCCGTTAGGGACTTGGCGTGATGATATGTATGTATGTATAGTATGGTTAGTGTTGTGGCTAAGCGATTGTTAGATACTCCCAGCGGATCTGGTTGAAGGTTTGATTTTCGCACAGAACGGAACTGAATGCCCAACTCTGTTAGCTGGAAAACCCTTTGAGTTTCGATGATTCAGTTGTGGAATTAAACTAACACAACATCATCCCAAACTAGACACTGGTCTTCCATAGAATATTTTTTTGTATTTGGCACAATTACTACACACAGATTATGTGCACAGGGAAAGAAATCTCCGATAGAACCCAGTTTTCTTCGCCATTTGCATACATACATAGCATCACATCACGCCGAGTCCCTAACGAGGTAGGCGGAGTGTATAGAGCGCCAGCTCTCTAGACTTACATACCTCTTTCGCTTCGTCCACATTTCTTCGCCATTTACTAATAAATAATCATAAACTGGAAAGAGATTTTCAATTTAGCGATGATTCACTAAGTCAATTAGTTCAATAGTATTGAAGAAACTAAATACTGCCTTGTGTTGTCTCCTTATCTTGAGGGCCAGGCAAAACATGAATGGTGCGCTGCAAGTAATTGAGTTATTATATGTATTTCTGTATCTATTATTTATATGCGAAGGATTTCTCTGCTAATTGTCTGTTTATATAACACTAGCTGTACCTTACACCGCGATTTCATTTCACCAGCGTAAAAATCGATTATATCTAGACTTATTTTCAAAAGAAAATTCCCATGTGATAATCTATATTTGTCTAAATTCATGCAATTCCGTTCGGCGTTGCGTGATTGAGTAACTATCATCAATACATAAACTTTCGCATTTATTATTATTATTATTATATATTTTAGTATATATATTTTAGTAACCTATATATTATATTATTATATATTTATTACTTTGTATTAAGAACTAAACGATAGCTTGTTCCAATAATCGATTAGCGACATCTAGTGGTCGAACCTAACTGGCAACAGGCACTGCCTTTGTCACGTCTGTGCTTGGCAGCCTTTCCTTCGCCAACGGTTATCATTAGTGAGTTTATATATAATACATCATTGGATATACATATTGGTCCGTTCGTATGTACAATATTTTTATTATAAAAGCATCATGGCTGATTAAAAGCGGTCAGACTCGCCGACGAGGGTTAGCATATTTATTTCATAGGGACGGTCTTAAATTAGATTGTTGAAATATTTCGTTGGCCGCGTTACGGCATGTTCTATGAATGTACATTGCAATGATTCACTACATCCAGTGTATTAATTGTAAGCCATATATGTATGTATATGCGAATACATACGTTTACTAACTATTACTTTGTTCACGTGGATATGGAAACATCCTCTTTTAACTACTTATTTTTTTAGACTGGAATGATTTATTCTCAACAGACGAACAAACAGTTACTTTCACATTAACATTATAAATATGAATGTATGTGTTGTGTATCATATTATCCAACTAGGGTCATACGCCACGTGACCTCTGCTCATTATCGCTGTGATACCTATAATGTGCATGTTTACAATCTATTATCTCATTTAACTTGTTGCATGTCGCCTATCATCTGTCAAGAATACTAATTCTGTTATTGTTAATTGAGCTGAGATTTTTGTGTACTATCTGTGGTAACTATGCCAGCTGTTGCAGCATAAAAAGTTTGTAGATACAAGAATTGTCATAAAATATTTTTTGTCTGCGGCTTGTCACACAGACGGAAAATTATTTTATAAACACACACGTAAGTACGTTTACTAGTTGCGAGCGGAAACATAGAATTTGACTTTGAACCTTCGAATGCAATTCACTTCAAGAACCAAGCATATTTGCAAGCTTTCTAGGAACACAAAACTAAAGCTTGATTTTTGTAAGGAGGTAGTGCCCCAGTTCCCCAGTATTTTAATAGGAGATCACGCTGTGACCTACATCTCTACGTTATACTGCACATTAAGGACCACCCAGGGTCCCGCGAAGGGTGAAATTTACGTCTTCTCTCATCCTTTGGGTAAACAAAAATGTATACCGCTTCTGGGTTCATCTGGGTTTCTCGCTAATCTAAGTATATTATTCTGGCGAAAGTTCTTGAAAATTTATGTATTAATATTTGGACTAACACAAAGGATATGTTTTGGACCAGAAAAACGCAGGTGATACCGTAGGGCACACCTAGTATAACATACATAGATCTCGAAGGTGTTCGACACAATATAGAAGATACGACTACTAAGTCTTGCACTCGTTTAAATTCCATTTGAATTCAATGTAAAGCAAATCATTTCACAGTTCACTATGTCGCCGCACTCATCCCGGCCGCTAAATAGTCATGCTTGTTTAAGAGACACATGTATAGATTGTATAAGTTTGTCCCTTTCGTACTCTTGAATAATGATGGCAATAGCATGTCATAGTGCGGCCTCTGTTGTCTGATTCAGTTCAGCAAAGACGAGACAATAGCGTGCCGCAGTTAATTTATGCGTTATTTTAAAAACAAATGACAACAGTGTCTCCGTAATGTTGCTGTCCAATATTGAGACGAGAACAGATATTCAAAGAGTTGGTGACGTGTTCGGCGCCAGACATCATTGTAGCCTCTATTTAGATTGTTCGGTGAATGTACCATTCGTACATTAGTATCATTGATTGTTACCGACCCAACATGTTAAGTATTTTGGTGCATATATAGACATTATTTACTCCAACCATTCCATGGGCCATTATCATATGTTAGCAATGTTTCCCAATGGAGTTTATATTGTCTGTTATAGCAATAAATAAATATTTCTGAAGTAATTGTGTGGGGCAACGTAATTGCAGTGCCTATGGTGCTGGACTGGAAACGAAAACGAAACAAGCCGTTTAGTGTCCACGAGACCACGCCGGGCTATTGCAATCATAGTTAAATAATGTTTAAGTGACATCTATGAATCTCTAACTTTCATTGTTACATTTTTAAGGATTGCAATAGCAGATCATAGTAGGACCCCAGGTCTGCCTCAGTTCAGCGCTTGAACTATTACTATGAACATGCTATACATATAGTTTATAATATAGAGCGTCCTATTGAAACTACAAGCACGGCCCAGCGCGCAGACGGTGCGGTGCGCTCATGACAATTGAGGGGCCCGTCGTCGATTGGACATCGCACTAAGCGCATAATCCAATCATGAAACACCACCAACATCCCATTTCAAACTCGGATTGCTTCCACTGGGATTATTTAACGTTCTATTATAGGTTAAAGCATACAACTCTCGACAAGTGAATGTAGAAATTGCATCATTGGATAAGTAATAGTTGGTAACATAGTTCGTGGAGTTCTAAAATTACGTTTAGCACACAAGTAACATGTCGTCGGTGTATTTGTTATGATCGAAGCATGCGAAAAAGCGGGCAATTAAAAGCTTGTCAGTGAAGGCCGCTAGTTCCGCGTGGTGTCGCAAGCGCCACTCCAGCGGCACCGCGGGCCGCTCACCTCGCCGTCTGCGGGTCACGCGCACCTTCTATTCCTTTCTAAAGTGCTTTCTATATCTTACTCGATCGCATCACTCGTGTCGCGTCCAGTTTCGTTCCGTCATGGTTTTCCAGCATACTCATGTTTCTACACGGATTTATCGTATTTCATAGCGATATGTATTCCATTTATTAAAGCCCTCTGCACGAGCGCATCCTTCTCTCCGTTCGCAGCACGGTCCAGTTATCTAGCGCAGTGTGTGTGTGTGCTGCGCATGCATTCTACATCAACATTCCGATGGCGGTGCGTCATCCTGATTGTGCGCCGATGTTGGGGCCACTTAACCAGGATTCGAGATGACATTGAATAGAAACCCTTTGTTTTTAATAAAAGTTTACGGTTATGTCAGTATGGTGTGAATGTCAATATTCCTTTGGGTAAAACAACCAATTACAACGACAGGAATTCGCTCAAGTGATTGTACAGTTTCATTACGGAGCGAAGATGAAAGTAGACTGTCGGTTGCACAACGCCATTGTCCCCGGCGTGTTGGGCCGTGCAGCGTCGAGTAATTCCAGTGCAACAATGAAGCCGCGGTATGGACTTCTTTAGCCGGTGAGGATTGCTTAGGCTTAATTGGATCCGTCGCGGGAGATGTAGCCTAGAGCAGAGGCTGTAGTTAGAAAGTGCGCGTGATGTAACGACGCACCTCCTCGCCGAGCCCGGCTCGTGGATCGTGACCAATTTACGCTCCCGCTGTATTCGCTGCCTTCCCTAACGACTCACTTTGTCTCGGCTTTGTTCGCTCGTACATTTAATACAATCATACCTATTATGCCTTATAAAGATTGTAGGTAGTAATTGTAATGAAATAATTACGTTATTTATTTAAGCATATAGGTTAACATGTGGACGGTAGTTAATTGCCTTCTCGTGGCTTGCATAAATGTTATGCTTATAAAGCAACATTTATGATTTATTTTTATTTTAGAGCTCTACTCTCCAGTTCTATAAAGACATATATACATATGTATGATTTATATAAATCTTCGCGCCCTCCGACGAGGGTTCTCGAAGGAGTATGCCGAAGTGTAAAATCCTCTTTTCGCCAAAGATATTATAGATTTACGTGCCAACGTGATAGATACATCTTTGAATTGCTTCTTCTTGAATCTTTTGTAAAGCTTATGTTGTAATCATTCACTACTTGTAATAACACGTTGGAACAGTCTGAGACCGAACCTGCACTCTTGATTTTGTAGACGATTTATTAGGCATATGGCAACCACGGTTCAAATATTTACACTTTCGAATACATTTAGGTATATAAATCTATTTCTATCTCAATGGAGTAATTTGTATGTAAATTGTTATGTTACGTCATGGAACATCTGAATCAGCCATTACTTAACACTTGAAATGGTCCTTTGTGTAATTCCAAAATACAAAATGAATAGTCGTGTTTAAATGACGTGATTTTTTGTACATACAACTGCACAAGTTAAGCGAATCGGTGCTTCCGGGTTCAAGACCCCGCAGCGACAGGTGGCGTGACACATCAACCCACGGTGCTGAAGCTAGTTACGCTTGTGTATGCAACATTGCCCACAACACCAACGCTATGCGCATTTTTCTGTTTGTGGAACATCCTGTAGCTGACGAATGCATGATTAACGTTCTGTGTTTTCCCAATTACTTTGTTGGAATCGATATCAACTCCGCTGATTGCCTTTGCTCTAATTAAGATGTCGGCAAACTATTAACTATCCCTCTATCTACATACTGAGAAATATTAAACATATAAATACACACCTTATACAAGTCTGTAGCCAAATAGCTCATTTTTTTGTTTTGTTCTTGCGCGATGAAAAAGGTTTCCAATAATGAGCTCCTTAGAGAGGAGGGAGGGAGGACAGAGGGATTGGCCCTATTATGTTGTCAACACAGTATAACTCAACACAGAGTGGCAACACGCAAGTGATACTTCGGTATCTATCGTGAGCGTGAATAGGCTACGGTAACCGCTTCCCTTCTTCAGTTGTATCCCACAAGCTTATGGCCATATACTTGTTTGTCACTCTTGTGTTATAAAAAACATTTTTTAAACTTAATTTACTTTCATGTGTTTTGGATTGGCAGAGGCACCCTCTTTCGCCGGAAATATATTTTAGGTGCCAGCGAGGCGGGTGTGTTGGAAATTTACCCAACATTATTTAATTACTTCTTTAATATATGCAGGTTGACTCACGACAAGTACCTGCACCGTTGGGCTCGTAGTAAGAAAAATCACAAAGTCTGTAAGTTCAGAAAAAACTCATTTGTATAGACCACCGGGGCTCAACCCTGCATTGTTGATATTGCAGGCAACTACTTAAAACACTTGGCCATCATGGGTCAGTTTATGTGTATTTTTTATTTTTACATATACACATCATCCCGCCGAGTAAGTCCCGGGGTAGGCAGAGTAAGTAAAGCGTCAGTACTCTTTCGAATTTTATGGTTTTGTTATGGAAATTGTATTTAATTGCCATGAGTATTAGGTATCATAAAGATACCATCACCATCATTTTATAATATCCTCGAAATCCTCTGTGCGAAAATAAAGCTTTTTATTGCTTCACGACACATGTAGTATAAATAATATTGCGTAGCTTTAAAGGTAAGAAATATTAAAAGATATCTTTCACAAGGTTTCCAGCATCCATCGAAATACACATCTATGTTTCGCAACGCGGGCTGGTGCTGACGTACCCTCTTTGCGTCTTTGGCGAATTACTTGCGTCATTCTTATTATTTACATCAATCGTGAAATTGAAATTTTAACGTAGCTGTATTCATGAGTTTCTATGGAAGTAATAATATTTCAGAAATACATAGATGTGCACCACGGTTCAACCGGCGTAGAATTTGATTACATTGGTTTTTTTTCTAGCTTAAAAATATCCTATATCTTATTCCAGCTTATTAATACATCTCTGTGCCAAAATTAATCCTTAATTAAAGAATCCAAAATTAATCCAAAATTAATTAAAGAAGCTGTGGTGGCGGAGTGGTTCGAGCCTGCGACGCAAAGGTCGCAAGTTCGAATCTCGACTGTACCAATGAGTTCTTTCTGAACTTATGTACAGTGATTAGTCACACCACGAGCTTTACGGTGAAGGAAAACATCGAGAGGAAACCTGCATACGTCTGGGAAGAAATTCAAAGGCGTATGTATAGTCGTGCTTGAGTAACGGCGACGGACTCTGTCGCCATCTGTCACGTTGGCACCTAATATACCTCTGGCGGAAAGTGGGTGTGTGGGTATTACTTATACACCTCTGCCTACCCCTTCGGGGACCCTTGTGGGAAGGCGTGAGGATATATTATTATATTATATTTAAAATTAATCCAATTCCGTTCAGCCTTTCTGGCGTGATTGGCTAACAAACTCCTCACAAAATTTCGCAGTATTCGTAGGATTTAGAAGTAATATGTTTGCCAGTTGGTAAAACAATCATGGTTGAGTTCCTTGTTCTGTAAGTTTAGTAGTCAGCCATCTGTTGAGGTCACCGTGTGAACGCTCCGTAACAACCATGAAATTCCTGCTAATGCAAAGCCAGACATGTACCCACTTCTCACAGACAACAACAAGTATTTCCTTGTTTTGTGTTTCAACTGTTGCCTTTACATAAGTAAGGTGCTTGGCTATCCTACTATAATATTATAAATGCGAAAGCTTATGAGGGTTGCTACAAAATCACGTCAGAAAGGCTGAACGGAATTGGATTAAATTTACACATAGATATATGATATTCCTGAAGAACAATCTACGAACAAAACTATATTTACGCGGATGAAACTGCGGGACACGGCTAGTCTATTACACACACACACACACACACACACACACACATATATATATATATATATTGCGTATATGCATTGCGTATATGTATGTATTCCACGTATCAGTAACAGCTACATAAATATTGTTTCTCCCAGTTGATGAGTCAGAATAAATATCTAGTGACGAGACACTTATCTGTCCTGTTACAAATATAAATGCTGAAAGCAACATACGTGTCATGAATGTACTAAAATCACGATTGAATACCCTTCTAGAAATCTTAGTAATTAAGTTTTTCCCGTACTGCGTTAACTTTCGCGGCCCATATTTCATGTTGAACAATTTAGGAACATATTGCAATAGCTGTTTATAAAAGAGCGGTTGTTATCGATTGTTTGTTAAAATAAAACATTTTGCAACGAGCGGCTTATCTCGAGCGAGATACCGAGTGTCGCAAGATCTCCCACTCCCCCGTCACACTCCCGCATAACTAACTATACATTATTTTAAGCATACGCTAAAAGGCTCATAAAATTTTAAGCATACTATATGAAATACATAAAATCCTCAAGGATTTCTAACCTGAGTGTTTTCAGTGTCTTGAATGTTTTTTCAATTTTCATAAACAGCAACAGGTTTTGCTTAAAATTAAAAATAATATCTCATGTTGTAGAACATATTGAAATTATAAACAAATCTTAAATATTATGCAATGCAAATAATGTCCCAGAAGCCGGTACACTCATGGGTAATGTACATTGATAATGAGCTCAGCGATAAGCTACACGTATGTAACAATGGGGGAAATTCACACATTATTACGTGAAAGCCCGCTGGCAGTTCATGTCGTAAAGGATAGAAACAAAATAATGATCCAGGCACACAACAGCACCGAGGCGAATGTGAAATACAATTGTGACATTCTGGTGCCTCAATTATTGGGATTGAAATCACGAATGTAGTTAATCATAATCATTTGCGGTAATTATGTTTAGAAGCTATAAGGCCAGCTCAATTTGTTCACTTCTAATCACAATTCCATTCAAATCGCACACTGACTGCGACTTCCTGCCTTATGCATATTATACTTGTTAATCGAACAGCCGTTCGTTTTTGGTGGATGTAATTAATTGTATGCTAAACGTTTCGAATCAAACCAGATGAGCACTCTAGCGATCCGTCCGCAACTGGTTTATTTACATTCAGACCACGCAGAACCAAATGAAGCTTTATTTCGCCTTTGGTTTTAACAGCTCTGCGACCGTTAATTTACATCTTATATTTTTACTAGTTATTGCCCGCATTTTCAACTTATTATATATACATAGATTACTGTAATATGTAATTTAATATGTATGTAAATAATGTAATAGAAAAGCTCGCTACTATTCTACGAAAAATTAATACCTACTTATAAATTACTAGTTTCTTATTAAAAGTTTTATCCTCTATTTTGACCCTTTGCAAGTAATATTATCGCAAAAATAAGTGCCTGGTATCCTTTTACAAGGTTTCCCATCTACATATCGATATCTATATACCGAAAAGTCAATATCCAGAGTGGCCTGCTTTTCAAATTTGTTCTATCAGTATGTGTGGGCAATTACTTCATACGTTTTAAGGTTCAACTCTATAGAATACTAATACATCTGTGAAATCGGTAGAGCTACGTAATGTGTATTACAGACAACAGCAATGCTTTCCTCCTGGAGGTCTTTTGGTGACATCATGATCTTTGGCCGGATGAAAAAAACAGAAGTCTGACACGAGTTGTAACTACGTGTGAACTTTAAATGAACTCCGTTTCAACACGCCTTGTGGACTTCAGAATTGTTGGGAATTTTGTCATCTAAATGTCCCATGGTTTAAGTAGGTGCTTCTTCTTCCTTTACTTGAATGCCATTATAAGTGCTTTTCTTAGTGGGAAGAAACTCAGGAAAATGTATAGTTAAAGATTCTTCGTATAGATTCTTTATACATGAAATCTACATGTTTTTGAAGCTCCAAGAAATGTTAGCATATTTTTTCTTTTTCTAAGCTTTAATAGGACACATTGTATCAAATTTCAGGGTTACGTTTGAAAATAATAAAGTATGTGTGTTTCATGTTGAAATCTCGTTGCTTAATTCCCATCAATTACGAAATTACCCTCTGAAACTTGTCAATATTTGATCTACTAAATAAAAGCTCGCTATTATTCACTGCGCCTTCAAAAGTAGTTAAGCCATAAGTTTTAATTATGGATACTTATGTCAGAGCATCAACCATCGGTTTTATTCTGTGACACAAGCGTGTCTAAAGACCGGGAAAGAGGAATCGACCGTAAAATCTACGGGTATTTATTAATTTTCACGTGGGACCGTAGGCTTTTATGAACTTCTTTTTATATTGACATCTTGCTTACGTGTCTGTGGGATCTGTAAGGTCCTGCGTAATTAAAATCTTCCTAATCAAAGTCTCTAAGTCTAGAGCTCTGGGCTCTATTCACTCTGCATGCAATGGTCTGAAAAAAAAAAAAATTTTAGTTAAACAGACTTGAACTCTCGAAACCTCAAAAATATCTTATCAGTATTTTTTTAGCCGTACGGCTAACCTAATAATTAAAAAAATAGTTAAACCTTACGTCATTGACTTCTTTACCAGTATATAAATGTTAATTGAGTTGATCAATCGTTTCCAACTGCCTTGTATATTTTTAGCAATCGTACACGTGTCTTCAAAATGTTTGCTATAACTGGTAACTTTTTCTTCCGACCAGTGATGCAACGTGTGTTATATGTCTAAAAATATATATATATGGATTTATATTCTTATAATTATTTATATCTATGTCTCCTTTATCAGCAACATCGTTGACACCACTTAAGATATAACTACACCGCGTAAGTTCCTATAGCGAGCTGGAAATACAGACAAAATTAAAGTTTAATCAGACAGAAGCCGAGTTTTTCTAGAATATAATATTGCAAAGAACTCTGTGTGTGTTGCATTGTAAAGACAACATGCAATTTTGTGCGACGAATGATTACATGCAGACAATGTAGCCGCTTACAGTTGATCTTTGCACTAGCCAAAAAGTTGCCATATTTTTAGCGATAACTTAAGTATATACGATCGAACGAGTCAAAGTCACGAGTGTTGTTCGTAAAGGTGTTGGACTTCTGGAGCACATGGACGGAAAATTACACGTGGTGACGTTTTCCGCGACCCTAACGCTACAAACTTATGCATGATGAATGACTTCTGTAGTAGAGTAGCATTAATAATTCCTCTTGGGGCCGGATTCATTCATAATGTCGGTGGTCGCGTGAATAGGCCTCATTAAGGGCTGCTAAGCTAATTGACGGACGCAAACGTGGACATGCGACCATAGATACCTAATCTAATACACTGTGTAATGGACGCGTTATTATTGTGAGCGTGTTGGGTGGGAAGTTGCTACCATACGCGGATTTTTGCAGTGAGTTTTTGTGACGCGCCGTTGCGACGCTTATTCGCAGAAAATTATATTTGGGAAAATAACTGTTTTGCATGCTCGTCTTGAATCTTAATAAAGTTGATGGCTAATGTAATGAATATTCTAATTTGTCTTCATACAATTGACCGTGCCATACAGTCTTCCTGTCTGTCGGTTTTCTATCATTATAAACTAAATTGAAGCAATAGAGCGGTGGTTTATACATTGTATATACTTTATAAGTTTCGGGAACAAATATGTTTGGTATGTCGATGATTCTTCGTTCTCTTAATATAAAAAGGGTAAATTCAGTATTTGTAGTTACTACTCTTGGTAAACATAAAAAAAAAATAGATTTAAATAAAATACGGTAGGTACGTAGCATTTAAAATGTTTCAAAGTGACTTTATCTAATAAATCAATTTTACAACCTTTTGCTTATAAATGTTTTATGTAACTATTTGGACAATGCTCTTGTGTTAGCGTTTACAGTAGCTATAATAGGATTTGTTCGTTAATTTATTGAATCAAGATCGTGATCGTGGCAAGCGACTTATCTAGTTTTTAGTCGTTAGTTCGACGTAGTTGCTGCGAGTTTTGTGTACAAGTATATTTTTCACAATAAATCGAGGTGGGTGCGGATTGGCGTCGAGGGCATGAGGGAGACGGGGGAGGCGTAGGTGGCGCTATCTCGTCGGTTCGGCGGAACAACACCGTATCCTGCGGGAGATAAGCCTGAGCCACATCTGCGACAATGCCACGCTTCCATCAGTCTCGTGCAAGCTATGAGTAATGCATCCTATATGGAGTGCATTTATTGCTATGTTCACTTAATGCTAATGTAATTTTTTTCCACATATTGCTGTGTGTGATTGCGCGTGCGCATTCCACTGCACATTGTGAATAATGTATGCTGCATAGCTCGTGCTCTATTTACGTTATCGCGACGGTAAATTAATATTATGTGCGTTATTTTGACATTTGTATGCGAGATTGCCAGATATGCGACACATTGTTGTTGGTGTGCTGGTATGTAGGCACATACCTAGACGCAAACGGCAATCATCATAAAATACCAATTGCTTTACACATATCATACTGTTTACTAAGCAATTTCTCGTATATAACTACCTATAAACAAGCTGTAGGTACACCTCATCTCGGGCCCATTACCATAATGCCAATCTCGAATAACACAGGCTGATAGCTGATGCAACAAACTGCCACTCAATAGAAGCAACAAAGTATTGTTTTGCATCAATATACAAACATCATTGGAATCATCATTGTGTATATTTCGGCTCGTTTCTTGTGTATCGTGTTACCATGCGTTACTTCAGCGCAAATGTTTTTTATTTTTGTACCACATGGGTGGCAAACAAGCATGCGGTCCGCCTGATGGCAAGCGGTTACCGCCGCCTATGGACGCTTGCAACTCCAGGGGTATCAGTCGCGCGTTGCCGACCTAAACCGAAGGTACTTTCAACTAAACGATATTTGTTTTCCGTTCACGCAAAACTACCGACGGACTTCGATGAAATTTGGCACATAGATAAATATAAACATACTAATATTATAAAGAGGAAAGGTTTGTGTTTTTGTCTGTGTATGGTTGTAATGAATAAACTCAAAAACTAATGTGCCGATCACAAAAATTCTTTCACCAGCTACATTCACCCTGAGTGACATAGGCAGTCGGGTGGACATAAAAAAATCTTATGTCCACCCGAGCGAAGCCGGGACGGGCCGCTAGATAATACAGAAATAAAGTACCAATGCAATCAAATTTCAAACGGATAAAACCGCGGTCATAGCTAGTGGTTAATGAAAAAATTACGAGAAGATTGATGCTCTTGCGCTGCGGCAACCGTTACTATGCCTCTGAGGCGGTGTACATACATGTCTAGTGAACAGTGCATGATTGTTATTCAGTTCAGCTCTCAGCGCGACATGATGCCTGCCATGGCGTCAACCTACGGCCCACGACGAATGACGATCGAGTCGTGGCTCCTGCTGCACGAACGATTCGGAGGTCGATGCACGGCCCTCCCCAGTTCCCCACACTGACCATATCTAACTGACTATAATTAAATTACTCGACACATTAATCATACGCAGAGAAACAAAAGAATTTCATAGTCGCTAGCTGTACATTCTCAATAGATTTCACAATCAAACACTTATAAGCAATTGTTCGATGTCCATATTTTCACTTGGAAAAGAGGATCTGAGGTACCAACAAAATTCGAGGATTATTCGTATCCACTACATACTTGGTTATTTTAAATTTTAAGAGGTCAGGTTATGATTGTGGTTTAATGCTACTTCCGTCCTAAATCGACTCTGGTTATCCTATACGTACATGAGTACAGAATGATGCCAATTATACAGCCACATGATAAAAGGGCGCAGCGGAAGAAACATTCAAAACGGAGTTGCTCAACGGAGGCCAGCTCGTTCAATTTGCAGAAGATTACAGCCCAAAAGAAGGTTCTAGAAAGCTTTTCGAGTAAGTCTATAGTCTACTCAATCGTTGATGTAAATTTAGCCAACGGCATAACTGTATTTAAGTTAGACATCCTAATAGTATGCTAGCTGGCCCGCGGTTTCTTTTTCTGGAATAAATAATAAATAAATCCTCCTAAAATATATCTCTGTGCTCAATTCCGTTCAGCCGCTCTTGCGTGAAAGAGGAACGAACATCACAAACCTTCGTATTTATTACATTAGTAGGATAAAAGGATGTAGATTTGTACCTACATCCTTCCACAACACGTTATCAGCGTTATCATCGCAGTCTATTATTGGCCGAGTACAATACAATGATGTGTAACCACTACTCTGACTTTCACCAATAAAATACGCAATTAAACAAAAGAAAGCGTCTAATTGACCAGAATGTTTGTTAAACGGTTTATAGTTTCCATAAATAAAATGAAGATTATGCTATTATTTCGTTTGCGCAATGAGGTTACACATTGTAGTTTCGTTTTACAACAGTTTTGGGTCCTAAGTCTTATTATTTGCTTACCGACAATATGGAAGTGCCACATAGATATGAAGTGGTAAGTATTCCACGCGATAAAAGCGTCTTCTCTTAACCAGTCGCTTGGAAAATATAGCCTAATATATTTTACATGTTTGGTGGGTACTAGCTTTTGTCCGTGGTTTTGTTCGTTTTTATATGTTTTCTTTCGGTCTTTGTATTAGGTATATACTGGTGTATATCATTTTGCAACTAATGAATTTTGGTAGGCTACATGACTATGCTAGAGGGCCATTTAAGTTATTATGTTATGTATCACTCGGGATAAGTTTTATGTGGAAGCTTAACAAACTAACTCACTCTCGCGTTTATTTATAAGTAATGACGTTGTTCAGTCATGACAAATAACTTTATTTATAGCTGGCAACTTACCTTTGACTTACGCGTCAATGAACTTTATCATAATACCCATATTTGGCGGCGTAAAGCACCGCCAGTCGCTATTATTCATCAAATGTAGGTAGGTCTCTACAATTGAATCATCCATATAATGTATTTAAAAGCAAGTTGACGGTGCATCCGATGAAATGACATTTATTTGCCTGAGTCCAGTGGAATATTAACCTCTTTATAATCATGTATATCTTAAATACACAATTGTACTGTCACAAGGAAGAAAAGTGTTTATTAATTTTTTTCTCTTTATAATTATATACATTTACATACAACCAGCTTTTTCGTAAAGCAAAACATTGAAGAATTTAACTTCCTTCATGCATTAGGCTATTAACTGGAAATTATTTTAAATGGGTAGTAATGGGTAGCATTGCAACAAAAAACAAACAAACGCTCATCTTTTATTATATCTCTGAAGATCCTTTTCTAAGTATTTCGTTGTGTAACAGTTGGTTAGGATCATACGCTGTGTAAACATATTTAGTCTCGCTTTTAAAACATTTTTTGTAATAATATAAATGCGAAAGATTATGAGGATATTTGTTCCTCTTTCATGCAAAAACTACGGAACGGAGTTGGATCAAATTTTGGCACAGATGTATAATATTACGCATTTTATTATATTATATTATATATCCTCCCTCACGCCTTCCCACAAGGGTCCCCGAAGGGTTAGGCAGAGGTGTATAGGTAATACCCACACACCCACTTTCCGCCAGAGGTATATTAGGTGCCAACGTGACAGATGGCGAGTCCATCGCCGTTACTCAAGCACGACTATACATACGCCTTTGAATTTCTTCTCAGACGTATGCAGGTTTCCTCTCGATGTTTTCCTTCACCGTAAAGCTCGTGGTGTGACTAATCACTGTACTTAAGTTCAGAAAAACTCATTGGTACAGTCGGGATTCGAACTTGCGACTTTTGCGTCGCAGGCAACTGCTCGAACCACTCGGCCACCACGGCTATTATATTATATTATATTGTATTATATTATATTATATTATATATATAAGTATGTGACGTTCAATAAAGTGTTCCCTGTGTCCCTTGCGTTGAATAAATTTTTGTTTCTTTTGATGCTGTGGCTTAAGTTGACGTGTGTAAGTCATAATGTCAAATAGACATCAGTATAGTCTGTGACCATGTGATCGAATCCAAACAGACAATAGTAGATAGTAGAAATACCGTAACACTAAACATTGGCATCGATCCAGTGGCGGGATGCCATTACGCTAGTATAATTTTACGCTTGACCGTCGTTGGCGCCGCGCTGTTGGTGATACCACTTTGTAGCCCATTGTTGTTTTACAATGTCTTACACAATACAGTTAAACACACGTCTAATTAAAAGAAGGAAGAGATAATGAGTCCTTACATGTTTGCATTTACTTGTTGTACATATTACTTTTAACGATCGGTTTAAATAACGAAATTTTAAGCTAAATTGAACAAGCCCTTGGTAATCATTACAAAGAGGAATGAAAAGAAAACGATCGATTACACTGCCCCCAACTGAACGAAATGAGAATTGGACTACATTTCCATTTGTATTGTTTCCTGATAAATAAACATTATTTCCTTAAAATTCCGTATTCTATTATATATCTAAACGTTAAATTATTAATATGTAGTTACAATAATAGCGTGACACTATTGCTGTTAATAAACTTTGTGATACGATAAATTTGATTTAATTTAAAGTGCTTGTTGTTATTGATTTTTATTGTTATTGGTGGATTTTGCAGACGTTTCGCAGTTATCAGTGCTTACATTACATTACCTATCATTAATACAATATGGTCATAACATTTATCTAAGTAATTTATTACAAAATATTACTTATCAGTCAATCACGACAATTTTAATCATATCTTTAGTCGATAGCTATACAAAACCTACATTTAATAAGCATTTGACTGAAAAACAAAAACACCTTAATTCCTTATTTTTTCTAAATTTGTTTGCTTGGTAACTTCTATTTTTAAATGAATCCAGCTTTCGTAGACTGCCCGTGACGTCATCTTTCCCATATATTGGATCGTGACGAATGCAAACAAAGATACCAAAATGAATGACATTGATTATTAATTATTATTTTCTCACATACATAGTCAGATTTTAATAATTTCCCGTAACATTTAGAGGAAAGCAGCTTTAGAATGGAAGCCTACACTGGGTTTTATTACTGGGCACGTGGGTGCTCTATCGACGTAGTCATATAATATTTTTCCTAAAGACGCGTTTGAATACGTCAGTGCGTGGGCATATAGCAGCCGCCCGCCCTCAGGCCGCCGCCGTGGGCGGACAGGCTTCTGAACCGCCCGCCTTTGCGCAAAAACCTCTTGAGCGTGTGTTAAATATAGGTCCGATAATTCAGATCACGAGTATTCGTTTGTACAACATATTGTTGTGTAGTAGAAGGATTAATCTTAGGGCGTATTTACATAAATTGTAAAATTATAATAATATTAAAAAGATTGTATACCGATACTATTTTTCAAATCCATGTCTGACTATGACATTGGGTTTACTTATTTATACGTCCGTTTTTTTTAAATTGGCAAGTGGACTTGTTTCTTCGTTTCTTTCATATAAGACATCAAACAATATTCTTCTATATATCCATCTAAGTTGATTGATATAGAGTATTTTTAACTAGTTAAAAAATAAGATTATATCCTCACAGCTTGTACGTAAGTGGATTCGCTCTTTCTATATAACACCAGTATGCATTATCTCCTGTAATGGTGTAAAATGTAGTTGGCAGCTGTTACATTAAAGGAATCAGCAATAAAACACAAATCTTTTAGCAGTGCGTCAGAATTCAGATTATTTCGATATGTTGGTATGTGCGTTCACCCGGCCCCACTACAACAGGCCCACTAAATACGCAAACACAATTCTCGCTACCGACCTCTTCACATTGGCTATGTAAATTAATTCTTGGAACGTCTGTCGAGACGCGCTGAACACATCTCCTTTGCGCTTTTCGACGTTTGGGAATCCCGAGTAGACGGCTCGATCTGTCATAATTCCAATGTCTTATATTATCTGGATGAGGCATTTGGTTCTACCGGCGGGCTTATCTAAAAAATGATGGTAATAATGAAGTGTGGGTATTGTTGTCTTCTTCCTATCCAAGTGTGCCTTTATGGTGATCACACCAACCTTTCAACATTATGGCGTTCCAATTCCATTATAGACCATCCTTTGTAACTATCACGATTTTTATCAAAATTTCGTGGCGTTAAAGTTTATGAAGTTAATTTTGTTTTGAAAGTTTGATTTTCCAAGTTAGGAATTGCTACCTGAAATAAGGAGTTAAATTTTTTTATGACGTATAGTTTTTGCGAATGCGTTTTTTATCATAAAATATAATTGCTGTTAGTAAGTTCGTTCGTCGATCGAGGAGTGCGCGTGCGTCAGCGGCTTGGAATTGCGTTTCTTTCAATTATCCACATCGCGATAGGAAAATCGTAAAATTGTATTCACTAAATTGGCTATGACCTAACGTGGAATCAATAGATTGGCTTTCAGCCTTAACAATTTCATCGATGGCTGTACACGCTTTATGCTCTCACATTATTATATAAACATATGTATAGCTATACTAGCCCCCTGCCCCGGCTCCGGGTACAAACATTACATCACTAGCTACACTTACTTTCAACAAAATTTTTTCAAGCTAATACTTACTTTCAAACCTTTTTTAATGCTTTATTTTATCCACTTGATGTAAAGCGGCTTAACCCTTGTGTGCAATTGCAACTTGCACATTATATATCGCTATTGCTGACGAACAAAGTTCAATTTGAAATAATTTCTTACTATGTTATTGCTATCATTCATCAGTGCGAACGGGACAAGCATATTTGGCCCTTCAAGATTGTCTCGATCGCACTCTTGAACTAACTATACCACATCTTTATACCTTCATTAGATACTTACCTTTACAATACCACACTTCTCAAAGGTAGGTATAATATAGCAAAGATAGGTATAATATAAATACGCACACACAATACATAAGTAAACACACAAATAACGCGCAACGAGGAATGGATTTGTTTACTCTCCGTCTGTTGCTCACTGAATCAAATAAAAGCTTACTTTGATCTCCAAGTATCGAATTAGCGTGGCGTAGGGTTTGTTAGGAATGAGGTGCGTTAATGAGAGTAGTGTGTTGATAGAAAGCAAGCGTACGTCCGGCCGTGACCCTGCTGGGCGACCCAGCACGACCCTATTTACATAACAACGCGCGGACCGGCCGCTAATAGCCTGCGCCATGTCGACAGCTATCCGCATTTATTCAATTGAGATCGAGACCGATGAATGATCGCCTCGTGAATTCAAGGGGCCGGGAAAGCGACTACGGTGTGTGGAAGGGTTATGAAGCATATAACATTCCTCAAACGAGGTAACTCAGGATTCTCCATTTTACAAACAGTGTCAGTGACATTTATGGCCAAAGGAATGTAATATAAACAAAGTTGAACGATTAAATACATGCCCATGCGAATAACATATTTCATCAATAAGTTTTCGTTTATGGCAATGAACGAACATAATCCTTAATGAAAATTCTGACTATGACTATTAATTATTATTATTATCTTCATTTATTTACAATAACAACAATTAACGATATTAACAAAGAACAGTTGAAACTTACAGATAAAATATTTGTCTCAAATCGGTATTCCGAGGCAACGTGCCAAGAAGATTATTAGCAGTGTTTTACCTAAAATAAAACACATATTAAATACTTACCTTATTTGAAGCTTACAGTATGAGAGAGGCGCTAGTCGTTTTCCGCTTTTAATTTTAATTCCTTAAATTTATTCAGCCTATCGGCTTGCACATCCGGTTACACCACCCCACCTTACCAAATGCTTCTTGGTTTCGGGGAGTGATCTTACTAACCATTGAGTCGAATAACTACCAGGAAGAGGTTAAAGTGTAAGCTTCAAATAAGGTAAGTATTTAATATGTGTTTTATTTTAGGTAAAACACTGCTATTAAACACTTGACCGTTATTTGAAGCTTACAGTATGAGACGTGTTTGTTATCTCCTGGTGGGGTGTGACGCCAATGTGAATTGTAAATAATCAAACATTAATATCAAATTAAGATCTTTATTCACGAAAAGGACAATGAATACAGATGTTCTACAAGTTTATATTCACTTATAGATAGATGTGCTTCAACTATTGTTGTAATAATTACATATGAGTAAAGTAATTTCACTTTTTATAACAATGCATTAAGAATGTTCTTCACACCTTTCCACAAGGGTTGACAGCGGTGTGTAGCGCCTAAAACCCATGTTAAATAATCCTAAATAATCATATATTCATATCTATGTACATTATAATTGAAATCTAATTTATTGGACTAAACGTCCTTGTGATGGCTAAGTCAGTGTTATTTGTAGGCATCACTTCTCTACGGTAATAACGAGTGAAGGTAGCCTGAGACCTCCAATTACCCTTAGACAGGATTATGTCTAAAGGGCAATTTTCAGACCATCTCTTGGAACCTACAGCTGATCGTAGACTTCCAGGTGAAGCTACTATTCCAGCAGCAACCAATAAGGATTTGATCCATCCTGCGATAACTGTTCGAGAGGCAACTTTTGTTTTTCCTCTGATATTTAAAAATAAATTGATTAAACAACCTGACTCACGTTTTTCTTTCAACAAGTATATACAATGTTTTACCCAGAACACAGGGTCTAAGTTTTTGCTATCAGGGTTCGAGGTTAGTTTCCAACCAGACTGCCTATAGCTGGCAGTATCTGTCTTGGAACCGAACATGGGCCATAGAATCAAACCATCACTATTTTCAGACATATGCTTTGGGTCTACAGCAAGAAGTGTTAAATCATGGACCCTCCTGCCTGAACACAGCAGCAATAGTGTTGCTGTATGTCTACTAGTAGCAAAAAGGCTATTTTCATCTACAAAGTAGCTTCCCAAATATGTAATTAGTTTTTCAATATTCCAAACCGTGGGGTTATGGGTAACAGGTTTTTCCAAGGCAATTGATTTTAAAATATGCTTCACCAAAACATGGGAACTCAATTTACCCGCAAAATCGGGGCTACATAAGGTAGATACAACAGATTTATGCAATAAAATTGTGTTATAGGCTAAACCATCTAAAATGTACAAATCCGCCAGAAACTGAGCCAGAGCCTGGCCTGTTGGTTGTAATGGATCACAGTTGTGCCGCCTAGTCCATTGGAGCCATCTATTCCAAGCTATCTTGTAAGTTTTCTTGGTAGATGGGCGCCAGGAAGATTTCAGAAGATTTAATTGATTTTCATTCCAATCGCTTAATTCCCGTGACCACCCCCACATTTCCATACTTCCAAGGTCATTTCTTGGATCTTCGGGGGTGGCGCATTGGTCACTATGTCTACCAGGTGTAGGTGCAGTTTCTGGATGGTGAATGGTGGTGCCAAGGCGCGGGTTTTTAGATCTGCCCTCCAAAAAACTTTCTCCCAACGCGGTACTACTAGTAGGAATATCCCGGACGCAGAGTTGAGGTGAGCCAGGACCCTGGGGATCAGATATGGTGGAGGGAATACCCAGGCTAGGGAATAACACCAGTTGCGGGAGAAGGCATCGTGATACATTGCGTGGGGATCGTTCTGGTCTAGTGATACGTAGTTGTCTACTACTAATGCTCTCTTTGATGCGAACAGGTCTATTATCGGAGTTCCGAACCTTCGAAATATTCTTTCTGTGCAAGACGGCAACAGGTGCCATTCCGGTGGAAGTCGAAGGCGAGATAGGTGATCTGCGTGACTGTTGTACTTGCCCGGAATGTGTTGAATTTTTAGATGTATTTGGTACCTGTCTAAAAGTTGGTAGACCTCTTTGGTTAGCTGTGTCAACGGATCTGACCTGGTACCTCCTTCGTTTCGCAAGAATGCTACAACAGTTCTGTTGTCGCATTGTACTAAGACCGTCGACTTGCGTAAGTATTGACTGAACTCTCGTATGCTTTTTAGTATTGCCAGCATCTCCTTTTGATTGCAATGGAGTTGGTTCTCTTGAGCGTTCCAAAGTCCCGACAGCGCGTAACTGTAGAGCTGAGCTCCCCAAGCTACATCTGATGCGTCTGTGGCTAGGAAATGCGACGGCGGAGGATAAAGGATGTGTGTGGGACGATGGCAGTTTTGAATCCACCACTTTAAATCCTGTTCCACTTCCATGGGTACGACGTTCGACATCACAGGATTTTTTATTAATTTGTTCAGAAATACTAGGGTATTTCGATAATGAAGTCTGCCTTTTGGTACAGCAAAGCTTGCAAAATTGAATAGCCCTACAAGGCTTTGAAGTGTTGTTAACGTTACAGTGCCCTTGGCTAACACATGTATTGCTTTTTGTTTTAGCTTCCACACTTTTTCGCAAGGTAGTGATTTCTGGTTCTTCCATGGATCCCAGACAATACCCAGGAATACAATGCGTTTGCAAGGACACGTTACAGACTTCAGTAGATTTGTCTGCCACCCTAGATAATGTAGGCGGTCTAGGACTCTTTGAACATGGACACGCAATACATGATAATCCTGATGAGCTACCAGGAAAACGTCCAAGTAAACGAGTACCCGTATACCTTCCCGTCGTAATGTTTCTGCAACCCAATTCGTCAGAGTCGCAAAGACCTTGGGTGCTGCACTGAGACCAAATGGGAGGCAGGTCATTTGTAGCAACTGCCCTTGGTAAATTAATCGCAGGAACCTTCGATGTGATTGGGATACTGTCAGGTGGAAATAAGCCTGCGAAAGATCTACTTTGCACAGCCAGTCTCCCACTTGAATAAAATCCGGAACACGAAAGGCGTTTATTAGTTTGAATGGTTTTGTGATAACAAATTGGTTCAAATTTTTTAAATTGAATATTGGTCGGCTCGTTCCATTGGACTTGGTAATCAGAAACATCGTCGACACAAAACTTGGGGAGTGTGGTATTACTTCCAGTACACCCCTCCATAATCATTTGCGAAATGATTGCAGACATTGCCTCCGATTCCTTTGTTGCGAAAGGACTTCGCGTGTCTGATAGAACTAGAGGTGGCCTCTCTCGAAAAGGTATGCGATACCCTTTTATTAAACGTAGGAGAGTGTCTGGGGCTCCCAACTCCTTCCATTGATTGACATGGTGCCTGAGCTGCCCCGCTCGGAAAGCTTGATTGTCAGTATCTCTTTCGTTTGCCACCTGTATGGGGTTCCGAAGCTGAAACCCGTTTCCTTCCCCTAGCTGGATCTTGTCTCGATTGTTGGTAGCTACCACGTGTACGAAAGGATCCACGAAAGTTTTGGTTGGTTCCACGTGTATTTGTAACGTTATTATACAACCCCTGCGAGGGACGATTGTGACCACAACCCTGCGAAGGCTGATAAGACTGAGCCGCAGCGCAACAAGCGTGGGAAGTAGGGACACCCTGCGAGGGTACCGAAATATTATTCGATCGTTGTTGGAATCGATTAGCTCTACTACCTGCTTGCGAAGCCGGTTTATAGCTACTTAATTTATTAGGAGGAAAGAAGGCTCTTTTAATACCACCATTTTTTTCTATAGCTGTAGTCAACAGCTCTGGGTTAAAGATATATTGGCTGGTGGGTGGAATTTTACGAACAACGGACTTAAATATGGGGTCACGAATAAACTTTGTGATTCCGTCTCTACGCATCTGAATGGTTTCAGCGCGGTGGCCACAGATAAGTTGTAGCATATCGGAAGAAACCTTATGGTATTCTCCATTCGAAAACAATTGAGAGATTTTGACCTGCAGTGCGTCAGGTGTCAAATTACTTGTCCCATGAGCCCAAGAAATTAGGTCGGTCATACTGTTTTGTAAAACCTCCCGTTGCTTGAGTACACATAAGGTCAGCGCACCATACGCTTTATCAGCATAAGCCAAGTGTCTTAAGGAATCATAAGGTTTGATTTCTTCGTTGATATCTAAATCGGTAAAACCGGGCGTATAGTTATAAGCTTTTTGAACCTCCGAGTACCTAACTTCGCACCATTCCTTTTGGTCAAAGTGTTGAATATTGTTTAACAAATTAAGGTAATTCTCAGGGGTTTCCGGCATTGTTGGTTCTTTTAATTTAACGTTAATATCAAACTGGAATTTAAGTGGATCAATTGAATGTTCAACCTCATTATCGAAAAAAGATCTACATTCTTGATTATCCATTAGAGAAATTACATCATAATCTTCTGTCTGAACTTGGGCTGAGCCAGAAGCAGAGTTAGAATGATTCAATACGGCATTACCGCTATACAAAACCCGTTCACGCAATTCGTTTACTTCACAAGATAATTTGTGTAGCAAATCGTTCTTGCGTTTTGCGTTTGTTTCCCCCCCCTTTAATTTTGTGGTGATGGCGACGATGGCGCCTTTTATTACGTAAGGACCCAGAAGATGAAGTTGAAGAGGAACTTTCGTTAGAGGAAGAAGAACTTGTAATTGCATTCGGTTCTTGACTAGATGTAGGTAGTTTGGCTTGTATTCCTGACGGTCCAGGCACATTAATATTGTTACTTGATTCCATTTCCTAGGAAAGAAACAACGTCTTAAACATTCGTATAGTCACGTTAATTTGGGTTTGAGCTCAAGAACCTGTATACAATCGAATAGACGCATTGCTACACAATTAATTATAAAATAGGGTACTTCATAAATGAAATTATAAAGTTCGTAGTATCTGAATAGATCGCAAAGTGTACAAAACTGTAAATTATTTTGTTATAAGAAAAAATAGCATAAAAGAGGGTAATTCAATAATACGAGCATTTTATGTTTACAGAACACAAATGTCTTTTAGTTATACGAACGTGGGTATGGTCGAACGGTAAACCGTTATTTGTACATCCAGTACCCACTTAAAACAATTGAGAATCACCCTGTTTTATATAATTTAATAAAGATTACTTACAGTTCTTTTAACGACCGTAGATATATTATGCACACGGTAAAAATATTACTTTCACTATATCGTTGTTCTCAACGACTGATCACTGCGGAAAACTTGACGCCAATGGTTAGTAAGATCACTCCCCGAAACCAAGAAGCATTTGGTAAGGTGGGGTGGTGTAACCGGATGTGCAAGCCGATAGGCTGAATAAATTTAAGGAATTAAAATTAAAAGCGGAAAACGACTAGCGCCTCTCTCATACTGTAAGCTTCAAATAACGGTCAAGTGTTTAATATTTTTATTAAATTATATCAACTTTAAATATCACATGTTTGAAAATTTCCTCGTAATAATGTTTTTTATAAATGCTATTCCGTTTATTTTTCCAAAAATACAAGGCATATTATTCCGAGGCGATATAGTGATGTGATTACAATATAATATGCTGAGTAGTGAGTACTTAATTAGCTTACAATCGTATAATTTATGATACCTACGAACTTTAATAACAACTGAAAATCGACCTAAAGACATGAGCAATAGGATGACAAGTTCTTCGACTTGTTCTCCCAGACAATTGCAGGCTAAGATCATTCCTAGAATGACAACGTGTCGTTATGCTCATGGCTAATTCGCCATTATGGCTTGGATTGTGCATGGATGGAATTGTGTTGTTATTATTTTCGTTCGTTAAATGATAATTATAATAATAATAATATAAATAATATATCCTCACGCCTTCCCACAAGGTTCCCGAAGGGGTAGGCAGAGGTGTATAGGTAATACCCACACACCCACTTTCCGCCAGAGGTATATTAGGTGATGATAATTAAAAATGTATATAATATTAGCGCTTCCTGCGGTGATGCAATGCTTTGTAGAATTTGTAATACAGTGAATGATTTGTGGTTCATAATTACTGGAACATACATATGTACTTAAATCTATTGTAAGGCTGAGATAAAATGGTGTATTTTTTTTAAGTAAGTTGTGGGTATTTGTAGGACGTGGCGCAATAATATCTATTACTTTATCAGTGAGTAATTATGCTATTATTCAAGAAATCTGAATAATAATAATTTATATGAAGAACCCAGAGAGAGGTAGGGCATAACGGGTTTCCCGTTCTAATTTGGAGCTGCCCGACTGGGGCAGGACCTCACCACCTTATAAAAGTCCGGAGCCAAGTAACACAATTTGTTGAGTTGTGTTCCTACGCGGTGAATAAGGTTTCCAGTAATGAGCTCCTTTGGGAGGGGGGAGGATTGTTATATAGTGTTGGCAGCAGAGGGATTAGTCCCATTATACTGCCAGTACAGTATAACTCTCCGAACACAGAGTGGCAACGCGCAAGTGATACTTCGGTATTGTAAGCGTAAATAGGCTGCGGGAACCATTCTATCACGTGGGCCGTATGCTTGTTTCCCACTCTAGTTGTATAAAAAAAAACATTTTGCATTTCCGTCGATATCCCTATACCTTTAAACGAGCAATTCTTGTATATATATATATAATCTGAATCTCGGAAACGGCTCCAACGATTTTCATGAAATTTGCTAGGGGGGAGATTTCGGGGGCGAAAAATCGATCTGGCTAGGTTTCATTTTAAAAAAAAGTAGTTATATCCGTGTTTTTAGGCAATGAAAATCTCCTAATTTCCAACAAGAAAGCGTTGCTAAGCAACAAACTTTAAGCCTGGTTTGACGTTATCGTAGACGTATTATATATAAAATCAATTGCTTACATACATGACAAAATGCCTAGAAGAAGAAAAAAATAAACGCTTATACATAATCTAAATCCACGCAGCCGCGACTTGTTTCAAGAATATCTTGAAGAAAATAGTGATCGACAAGCAAGACTCATTTCAAGAAAACCATGAAAATAATCAGCTTTCCGCTCGTCCCACACGTAGTGCTAAAGTAAGAGTCTTGCAAAACATTATTCGAGCAGAAAGATCTTGTGATTTAGATGTTTACGAGAGGTTGCCTATGGCCGCTGAAGACGAACAGCGGGAACGACGACTACAAGATTTGCGGCAGCGTGCGGCACAACGTGTAGCTCTTGAAAATTACGAACATCGAGAGCAACGTCTGTATGATTTCCGGCAGCGTGCAGCACAACGTGTAGCTTCTGAAAATTACGAACAGCGGGAATGATGTCTACAACATTTGCGGCAGCGTGCGGCACAACGTGTAGATACTGAAAATTACGAACAACAGAAGAGATTTCTACAAGATTTGCGGGCAGCAAGCAGCACAACGTGTAGCTACTGAAAATAACGAACAACGAGAGCGACGGCTGTAAGATTTCCGGCAACATGCAGCACAACGTGTAACTACTAAACATTACGAACAACGGAAACGACGTCTACAAAATTTGCGGCAGGGAGCAGCACAACGTGCAGCTACTGAACATTACGAACAACGGGAACGACGTCTACAAGATTTGCGGCAGCGAGCAGCACAACGTGTAGCTACTGAACATTACGAACAACGGGAACGACTTCTACAAGATTTGCGGCAGCGAGCAGCACAACGTGTAGCTACTGAACATTACGAACAACGGGAACGACTTCTACAAGATTTGCGGCAGCGAGCAGCACAACGTGTAGCTACTGAATATTACGAACAACAGAAGAGATTTCTACAAGATTTGCAGCAGCGAGTAGCACAACGTGTAGCTACTGAACATTACGAACAACGGGAACGACGTCTACAAGATTTGCGGCAGCGAGCAGCACAACGTGTAGCTACTGAACATTACGAACAACGGGAACGACGTCTACAAGATTTGTGGCAGCGAGCAGCACAACGTGTAGCTACTAAACATTACGAACAACGGGAACGACGTCTACAAGATTTGCGGTAGCGAGCAGCACAACGTGTAGCTACTGAACATTACGAACAATGGGAACGACGTCTACAAGATTTGCGGCAGCGAGCAGCACAACGTGTAGCTACTGAACATTACGAACAACGGGAACGACGTCTACAAGATTTGCGGCAGCGAGCAGCACAACGTGTAGCTACTGAACATTACGAACAACGGGGTCGACGTCTACAAGATTTACGGCAGCGAGCAGCACAACGTGTAGCTACTGAACATTACGAACAAAGGGAACGACGTCTACAAG
Source organism: Drepana arcuata (assembly GCA_016069955.1). Lineage (NCBI taxonomy): Eukaryota > Metazoa > Arthropoda > Insecta > Lepidoptera > Drepanidae > Drepana > Drepana arcuata. Next base: position 267,329 of record JACCPG010007471.1, read on the forward strand.
ATTTGCGGCAGCGAGCAGCACAACGTGTAGCTACTGAACATTACGAACAACGGGAACGACGTCTACAAGATTTGCGGCAGCGAGCAGCACAACGTGTAGCTACTGAACATTACGAACAACAGGAGCGATGTCTACAAGATTTGTGGCAGCGTGCGACACAACGTGTAGATACTGAAAATTACGAACAACAGAAGAGATTTCTACAAGATTTGCGGGCAGCAAGCAGCACAACGTGTAGCTACTGAAAATAACGAACAACGAGAGCGACGGCTGTAAGATTTCTGGCAACATGCAGCACAACGTGTAACTACTGAACATTACGAACAACGGGAACGACGTCTACAAGATTTGCGGCAGCATACGGCTCAACGTGTGTTTGCGTTGATAAAGGTCCCAAAGTCCCAATCATATTTTTTTCACATATATCTACCATGTTCCGTTACAGTTTTACAAACCATATCTTTAATCCGTTTCTGAGGTTTAGCGAGCACATACGCACAGACAAACAGACAAAAATTCTAACAATCAGTGTTTTGGGTTCTGTTTGCGTTGATAAAGGTCCCAATCATATTTTTTTCTTATACATCTTCCATGCACAGACAGGGATCCGTTACATTATTATGATATGTTTAGATAGATGATTCTTTAACTTGGCATACCTTTTTCGTTTCTTAACATGAATAAACACTAAATTTTAGGTGAAGTATACCATGTTATATTAGTGACAACAACTTAGTACAACTGTAAAAAAGTTAATAATATTTTATATTATATTTACCGAGCTAAGCTCGGTCATCCAGGTACTAGACTTAAACAGAGATCTAAAACGAGTTATAGGAAAAGTGTTGCTTTTTATTTGTTTTTATTGGGACCCTTTCTAGAGGCCTTGAGGCATAATGTCTATAATGTCTACAACTGTGGACCGAGAGAAACGTCCAGTTTTTCTGGTTTAGAGCAAATTTTTAGGTAAACTAACTTCAACTAGCAGATTATTATTGAGAACGGAAACAATAAGGTTTGTATAAAACTGCCATTAAATACAAATTGCAGTTTCATTGACAGTAGTGATACGATAGATAACAAACTAAAATGTCTCTTATCGCTGAATCATCTGTGGTCATCACGCTACTCCCGGCTACAGGAAGTTCTATAGCGGAATTTCTTCAATTTTTTTTCACTACTACATACCTACTTTTCCAGTTAGCAACATAGGCCCTAGCACAGATTGATTTGGCTCAAAGTCTCTGTTAGTCTGTGGTTATTTGGAACCCAAATTGTACATATGGTATGGCAACATAGCATAAAAGATTTAGATAAAAAATAATGATATCCAGCGGAAGTCCGGACAGTATTGTACATATCAGTATCATGTTCAACATATGTCATTATCTTTATTATGTATTAGATACATTCATATATATAATTCAGTAAAAAAATAATGATTGTAGATTTTTGACGCTTCAGTTGGCTTCTATAATTACAACTTACTCGATGCGATGTGTGATTTTATATTGAAATAAAGAAGATCTATGTCCTTCCATATTCAAGATTAACGGTTTCATTAGAGTAGTACGGACTATTGACCTTGGATCAATCGATTATAATTTTACTTACACAGAACTATGAGCAAATATGGTGAGCTTTAGGTAGGGAACCAGTTTCGGTATTTCTTCCGCTTAATTACTTATGGATTTTGTAATATTTTCCTCAAACCTTGAGTTTTGAAACATCGTTAAGGTATTGCGAATAATGGTAAAATACTTACAGCCCTACAATGTTAAGCGATTACATACTTAAGTCGATATGTGGATGTATACTGTGTTTGGAACCAAAAACGAATTGACTGACCTTTCAGTGGGATTAAATTCTTCCATCCTTCCTATGCTCACTGTAACGGTAGGCAGAGGCATCGTTGAATTTCACCTTAAACGTATTGCAGGCTTACCTACCAACAGTGATTTCCTTCGTTAAAATTGCAGTATTGCTGTAAGATGAATACTTTTTTAAATGGTTCTATAGTGATATTTGTTTCAGATTTCATAGATAAATTAGCTCAGACCTAAGGATCGGCTATGCAATGTTCACGAAATTTGGCATTAAATCTCCGACATACCATACTACTTTAAAAAACAAGCCAACCAGTTAAATCAATTAAAATAAACGACTAAAAGCCCAGTATCCATGCTCCGATATCAACTTGTTTACATAAAAAAAGTAACTGCAGGTACCAACCAAGCCAAACCACATCACAGGAACACGGCATGCATAAACATATGTTTATGACCAAGTTTCCTTGAGCATACCTCAATTTATTGGGATTTGGCATGAGTCAGTCAACGACAGCGATCCATTACTCATTCATACAATCACAGCATTGTTAAGTTCCTGCATGTACTTATATATATCTATAATTAGTATGTTAACAATTAATTACTAATTGAAAGTGTTTTAATAAGTAGAGGACAGCAGTGGCGAAGCGTCCTTAGAACACGATTCCTACCGGCTTCCCTTGGCAGATTCGCGCTCATATACGACTATTCTATGTAGTCATAATATCGCAAGAGACATAATTACATTGCGCCCTTTGTAAGAATATTCTCCAATAAGCTGGATACAAAAACGCAATGTATGTGAAATCGCGCAAACGCCCACATACACGATTTCACGTAGTAGGCGGCTGGGGAACTCGCTCATAATATTGGGAATTCAAATAGTTAAAATGTAGGCAATTCACGCACACATAGACATTACAACCACATCCAACCATTCGTCGATATAACAGCGATTATAAGCCGATCTCAGATAGCCTCCAATCTTTATTTGTTATGTGTTAAGGTTTCGTTTCGCTTGAAAAGTTTCCTCCAATCAGAGCAATTCAAGAAGAGTCAATCAAATCAAAGTCAATCATTGACCTCACCTAGCCATTATTTCGCGCGTATTTGCACGGATTGTTTTGTTATGCTAATTTATCTATTGTAATATGTGATAAGCTTGATTGTGTTGTGGTATATGGTTTAAAAAAAACGAAAGTAGTGAAATTTTACTTGCCAAGTGTTGTCACAGTGTTTGTTTTGTTTCACCGTAAAGGTTTGTTTGTTTATTTTTGTTTCTTGTCGTCACGTAGTCTGTTAGGTTAGAAATGGCGGCGTTAATACAAATAGGTTGTTGTCTTACAGATTACCTATTAAATGAGTTAACTTCGTTCTCAAAACAATCTTTCGAAAATAAAAAATATATCATTAAACATGGACGGGCTCGTCCCGATATGAAAATTGATTATAGACGTAAGGATGGGTGTTTCAAACATTTTCACAGTTCTATGTATGATGAATACGATTGGATAACCGGCAGTTGAAAATTACATAAGTTATTTTGCTTTCCATGTCATGTCCATGTTATTTTGTTTTTCGGTTTGTAGTATAGAAAAATAAATACTGCGGTATTCCTGCTGGTATTTGTTTGTGATGATGATGCTGGCAAGTTAAGTTTCACTTATTTTAGTTCTTTTTTTGGCTGTATATTTATAACCCCCGTGTTTGTGACGTGTGCTTTAAAACGGCTTTTTAAAGCCACTTTTATCATACTCGACATGCACTGTTCGTTCATATGATACCAGTAATGTCATGTATGGTGAAGGTGGTGAACACTAACAACTGTACAGCAAGCATGTTCTGTCGCATGGAAAAATTGCATACAACGCAACGCAAGCACCATACATAACATTTCGCCGTAGTTTTGGGAGGTGAACTAACACACTAATATATGGTATGTAATTTATTGCATTTTTTTACAAGTTAAGATATGACGTTTTGCTTATTCACGCGTTAGCCATTTTTTTGGTCCGGCTTTACCTTTCTTTTTTTTCACCCCACGCCACTGGAGGACAGGCCCTCAGTATTCGTAGGTATAGGTAGGTATTGGTAGTACAAAAAAAAACTAATTTATTATCTACTAGCCGTGCCCCGTGGCTCGACCCGCATACATTTTAAACATATTCTATATGTTATTCCAGCGAATAATCTATCTCTATGCTAAATTTCGCCCGTTCCTTTGTTTTCGTGCGAAAGAGGAACAGACACCCTTACAAACTTTAGCATTTGTAATATCATTAAGATTCTTTAATGAATCATCTCAGTTCAGTTTTAACATAACACAATAACACACTGGTGCCCTGGCGGCTGGGACGGCCCTTAGTGTGGGATGCAACCTGCGTCGACACTCTGGCTCCGTCTCACCTCCCGGAGACGTCGGTGGCTGCCGGTGCAGCGGCTGCTCGGCAGGAGTGCCTCAAGCATCGCAAATATGCTACCTCACAAACACTTGGCTCAAGCCAAGAGTACATTTTGTGGCGTTTGGAGTCGAAACTCTAGGGCCGTGGGGACCGGATGCTCTTCATTTTTATAGGGATGTCTCGAGGAAACTCTTTGAGGCCTCCCGTGACAAGAGGGCTGGCGAATATTTCGCTCAGCGAATCAGCATTGCCATACAACGTGGCAATGCCGCTAGACTTCTTGGTACCCTTCCGCGTGACACAGATTTGGGTCATTTATTCTATTTATAGTTAGTTTATATTTATTATTACTTTCTCTAATATTTCGTTAATTGTTGTTATTGTAAATAAAACAGTGGTGGCATACAGACACCGAAGTACCCATTGACACAATAATAATATAACACAATCTTCACTTCATCCTCTTCTTATCCACGACTTCACTTCCTCGATGGGTCGTAAGCTTTAATATCTAGTACAGATACTGAAATACAGTTTTGCTACTATTATCTAATATGAACATGCATATGTTTATATTTATGTGTTCATTTGGGAAATAAGTAACGCTAACTCGTTAGATATTTCTTAAAGGTCGGTTTTGCAATAAATCATGATCGATACGAACGTAGATTGAGAGTTGCGCCGTACACAAACGTGTGATCGCAGCTCATCCGGAGAGCTCGTGAGCTCGCGCAGCGGCCATTTAAATAAAACGCAAATACAAAACGCACACGGATGTAACAATAATAAACATTATTCCATAAAATATATATTACAAATTAATATCTGGCCCCCACGCTAGGCAATGCCTGTCCCATTTGCGATACTTGGGCCACGCTGGCCTCTGGAAACTACGGCTCAGAATCTGCTTTTAATTTGTAAATAAGTTATAAGGCTTCCCAATTCGTAATTACATTTAGCAAACTTGTTTCGTAAGCGCCGAAAAGTTTCGAAGAAGCCGTTGCGCTAAAGTATTGGCCAATGTTTAAGTGCCTTTCTAAGACGCTGTGGAGACGTAGGAACTTTGGTTGAAGCAACCGTAAACGTTTTAAAAGTTTCCAACCAGAGTTGCCTTGCTTGGAGATGAAAGTTAACCAACGCGTCGTTATCATTTGTACCTATCCATTCAGATTTGAGCAATGGCATGATGCTATATAAATATGAACGTGGCTTGTCGTAAATTTTATATGAAAATCCTTATTATCTTGATAAAGCCTGTTTATTGCCTTGGTTCCATTGATACAGATACCTGATAGCTATTGGTAAGGGACGAGACAACCGATAATTAAGTTATTTATTTTTTTGTCATAGATTGAAGAGTTATCGGTCGAGGGTGTGCGGCGCGGGTGACGACAGGCGATGCTCTGCTAGAAGGCGCCATGGTGGGCGTCGGTGTGGCGGACGGCGGGGGCGGCGGCGGCCCCGGCGACTCCTATTACGGCGAGTACTACCCCGAGCAGTACTACGTGCCGCAGGAGATATGTCCGCACCCGCAACAACACCCGCAGCACGCGCACATGTGCACTATGCTACCAGAATACGGTTAGTATACTTCAATACTACATATTACAGCCTCCCCCATGAAGGTCACACCCTCCTTTCGCTAAAGATTCGCGAAGTAATTGAGTTGCCAACGTGACAAATGGCAAGTCTGTCTAGCATCTTTGAATTTAATTGAATTTCTTCTGAAACGTTGGTGGCCTTCGATATTTTCCGTAAAGCTCTTAGAATTATATCTGTACTTTTTACTTCAGAAAAACCTATTTGTACACCGGGCGTTGAATATGCTATCTTTGATTTACTCGGCCACATCATCACGGCTCATTTAGATAACTAATAATTTAATCAGTCATCCGCTGAGCAAATGGTGGCGAGTTTGATCTCGCTAGACGATAATACTGATATTTATATCTTAGTATTAATTACTTTATTATGTAAGTCTACAGAGAACTGGCGCTCTACTCTCTCTTCTTACCCAGTTAGGCGTTCGGCGTGATGATATGCCATGTATCTCTTCATGCCTTGTGTAGGTAGTGCCCACAAATCCACATTCCGCCGGATATATATTTTAGGTGCCTACGTGACAGAGTACATCACCGTTACTCAAGCAGGACTAGGTACGTCTTTTGAACTTCTCCTCAAACGTTTGAAGGGTTCCTTTCGGTGTTTTTCTTCACTGTAAAGCTCGTGGTGTGAGTAATTACATCACACACAGTTCAGAAAAACTCATTGGTACAGTCGGTACCAACTTGCGATCTAGCAAGGCAACTATTCGAACCACTCGGCCAATGCGGCTTTTTTTATTTATTAATATACGTATGAATACGTATATATGTATATGGTTAATATGCGCTGTGCTTAATTTGGGGTCAAGTGAAGAATTTTGCGAGACATATCGAAATACGTGTTTAACCTAACTTTATTTACTGTTCAGCCAAACTGTTGTGATATCAGGCGCATCAGAAAATTTAATTTTACGCAAAGCCATTTATATAATTAGCAATGTCGTTTAAGGACAGTACTATGATATTTTATCCAAACCTAGAAGCTAAATTATCCCATTAAACTTAACAGGTTTATTAAAAAGTTAAGTAACCAACGAATTAAAGCTATGAAAAATCCCTTTTACCAAGTCTAAGCAAAGTGGTCCAAGGTTTTCGCGGCTCGTGAGATTCCTAGCGCGGGATTGCTTAAGAGCTTGTGGGATTGTGGTCTGGTTGCAACGCGACTGTACGGGCCGCGAGGTATGTGCCAAGCTTCCGGCGCCTCTATACAAGCGGTTAACACAAAAAGTAATTTCCTAGAAAGTCCAAAGCGCGTTCATTCACGGGACATAACCGCAAAGCAAACTTGATTCGGGCGTGCCTTAGTATCAAAATAAAGAAACGCACTGCCGCCCATGATGAGTCATCGGTCGTTGATGAGTCGCAATTTTGTCGCCTAAAAAATTACTAAAACAAGACTGCCATTTAGATAGTCCTTAATTTATACGTTCGTGAGATTCAAATTTGGAATTTTAATTCCATATTATTATGCCAATATGCTATATTTATCGGTGTCATTATGATACCAGATAGTGCTTTAGTTATTGTTCTGAGCCAGATAGTGAGTCTGTCGCCATCTGACACCATCACAGATGATACAGATGAATTAATTAATTTGGTACAGATTATTATTATTATTTATTAATGTGGATATAATTATTTCCAGGCAACATGCCAGTAGTAACATCCGGGACGATGCTGCCACCGATGATGCCGCAGGTGCTGGACGAGGGCATGCGCCACTACCTGGTGCACCCTCAAGCGCAGCACGCGCAACATCCGCACCACGCGCCGCACCCACCTCATCATCAGCAACACCACCAACCACCCCACCATCAACAGCCACATCATTACGTAAGTGCTTGGTTAATGAACCGCGGTTCTTCAAAAGATATGTGTTCCTTTGAAGATGTATATTCTTTCAAAAGGTCAATAGAACCATTAGCATTCAGTAACAAACATTTAAGCATCACGACGAGATTATTTATTCATGACAAATCATCTGTTGTGAACGCAATAGGCTGTAAATATAAACTATAGATAAAATACACAGCATCCTCCAAAAATATATAAGTACATAACGATAATAGACAACTACGGTCTTTGGATTTTTGACAAGAAAATTTACAATCATTATTAGGCGATGTTGTTGTTCTTTGTTGCCAGTTTATATATAATACATCATTGTTTGTTGCAACGTTTAAAAGTAGGATTTTACAAAGATATGCGTTCTTATAATGGTTGTAGAAATAGTAGAAAAAAATCTGTGATGCGTAGTAAAAAACTTAGCACGGAGGCTGGTCATCGACTCGTACCCACGTCGCGTACAACAGCATACCTATCTCGGTTCACTGGCCCGCCAAGGCCGTAGTAGGCTAATTTTATTTTCTTTTAACTATGCTCTGAGAGAAAAAATTGCCAACGCATTACATTGTTTTGGCTATTTACATAAATAATTATAAGTGTCTTTTAACAACATAATATACGACATGTTTTCTATTCTTTTTTATTTATCCCGCCAAGTTGACATATAAATGATCATAATTATTGTTATTTATTATTTTTTTTAATCCTTGGTAAGCCGCATATTGCAAATTTGAATTAATGCCTCATCCTATCAATTAACGAATGCGTGAAAACAAATTCAATCTAAGGTATGACCGTAACCTCCAAACTGGCTTTAAGGGCTGCAGCTTTTTATTAAAAACATTTTATACTATTGTACATTTAGAGATCCTGAAGGTAAATTAACCTGGTGGGACTGGCAAAAAGCAAAGCATTTTGGATTTCTCGCAATATGATTTACATAAGTTTAAAGAGTCTATATAGGATTAATTTCTTCCATTTAAGTAATGATCGCCATCGAGTTCTTAACTTTAGTGGAATAAGCATATTTTTGAGATTAGGCATTACAATCTTGGACCTTGGTGCGTGCGAAAATGTACATTTTGACATTTAAAATTACACTTGGCTTGGTTATTTTCTTTATTATTGTTTATTTGTATCAATGACGGCGTACTTGTTTTCAGTAAACAGCTAAATTGTCTGAGACATATTAGATAATGTTTGTGGTTCAAATACGTGTTTACCGGATTTTCTCGGTTTTGTGAGTTGCCTTATGCCACATCTATAATAAACAAACACTGATATCCAGTGACTATCGAGTGAGTGTTCAAGTGGCGAACGAATATGTGCAATGGCTGTGCAAACTGCAAACATTTCCGCTGATAAATCGATTGTTTCGATTGTAAAATATTTAACGTCGAAACAGTCGTTTTAAAATTCGTTTACAGGCAACGTGGGATTATCCGTCGAATTTCAGTGGTCGCTATGTGTATTGTTCATCGACTTACTTAGCGTTTATCCAATCGGAACTGTTTTATAGCATGTGGAGTGTGATTGTAGTGGAGTGTTATCACAATCGAACAGTTGGCGGTACGTGGCAGTGACGTGCGCGCGTTTAGGACTTTGTGAATGTAGTAAATACAATTAAAACGAAACATATTCTTGCAAAATGGGTGATCTTGATCCACCTAAAGAGATCCAGGTTACAAAAGAGGATAAGGTCAGTAGACGAAAGTACTTAATAAACTATACAATTATATAATTATTATGGTTGTACATAATCTTTGGAACTATGAGTGTTTATTTATTTGATTACAACACAATTTATTATCTGAACTAATACTGATCGGAGTTGCACACTAAATATGTGTACCAAACCAATAAAGTACTCATGTGGACATAGCAAGAAATGTCCCTTGCAAGCAAAAATTTGAAATTGTTTAAAATAAAGCAAAGTGTGTATTAATAAGTTTTAAGATGATTGAGTTGTATTTGTACATACAAGACCAAGGGTATATAGACAAGTATATAGTAACATGCCCATAGGTAGTTGAAGCAATAATGTGCAGAAAATTAATAAAAATATTTACAATGCCAAAGTATCCAGGAGAGGAAAAGCAATGTTGTTCCAACTACTGGAATTAAAGTGATTGAACCCTTTATAATTGGAACATGATGAGTACTAAAAACCAACAAGTATGTGTAAAACAAGACTGGTGGAAGTGAACAAAGGTAGAAAAGAAGGAAGGTCTGTAAGTCTAGAGACGATTTGTGAACTATTCCTCCTTCCTACCTCTGTATGAACTATAATGTACCTAAAATGAAACATTAATTATTTACATTTACTAATGTATTTTCTTATATAAAAAATAATCTGAGCTGTCACGGGACGCCTAGCATATGTGAAACATCAACATTATTTTGTAAAAGTAATATGCAGAAAATAACAGATTGTGATATGAACTAAATATGTCATATTGATAAAATAAAATATTACTTTTTTTTTCTAGATAAGGATGACTATTTATTGAATAAACATTTATTTTCATTAAATACAAAAATGTACGAATTTATTTCAAATCATAACTACTTAATTCGTAACGTCGTCGACTTCGGTAATAGCTATATTCGATGTTTCTTCTGAGGACGGTATTACTGTGACAAATTGGTCGATGGTAACTAAAGTATGGCGACGCGTCGCCACAGCATGCGTCGCCACGCCAGAAATCGGTTTTACGCGCGGCTATAGATGTTTCACATCAAAAAGGTCTTTTATGGATGAATAAAATATGTATGATATGTATTTTTTTATAACATCATGTTCAGTGTTTACACGATTTTGACATTAACTAATAAAAATATAATAATATTATAGTTTATCCTCTAATAGTCTCATCAATAAAACTAGAATGATACAAAGTGCGATAAGATAACTTTTACTACTGGTTTTTTTTTATTTAGTATACTTATGATAATAATAATATAACCATAAATAAAAATTACATATAATATCCTCACACCTTTCTATAAGGGTCCCCGAAGGGGTAGGCAGAGGCAGAACCCACATACAAATGACATGTAACATAAGTTATATGTGTTTAAGGTGAATGACAAGCGCAAGAGATGAATATTAATAATGAGATTTTGTAATAGTAGTCTCATACTACTTGTATGACTTTTTTTTCTGATGTTCAAGAACATGAAAGGATGTATGGTACGTCAATATGTTTTGCCTGGAATTTGAAGATGAGAGATGAGATTTGAGGATTCATTTTGAAGGTGTGGTTGTTATTGTTTCCAGGGTCCTACTAATGGTGCCGGTGGACCACAGCATTTCTACGGCGCTGGGTATCCAGCACATTTCCATCATGTTCCTATGCACCACATGCAGCATTCCCCACCACCGCCTATCTACCAAAAGGATGAGAGAACCCAGAGACAGTACTCTAAACTCAAACAGAAACTAGATCGCCAAAAAACTAATAGGAATAATGGCAAGGGTGAGAAAATATTTTTTTTGCACAGAAATTTTTATACTGAAATTGTTATATTGTTTTTGCTGTGCTTGGTCCTGTGATGAATCATATCATATAAAAAAAATATCACTCAAATTATTGTCAATATAACTTCACTTAGTTACTGGGGAAAGGCTTGTACTTGTTTACACATAGTACATTTTTTCTCAACCTACCGGCTCTTTTTCAATTATTTTCATTCATCATAGACATGATGTATGTATATACACGCAACTAAGAAGAAAGATTGTAAAAAATTACGCTCTTGTTATGCAGAAGTGAACTCTGGGGCAAGTACTCCTTCGCTGTCCCCGAGGAAGGAGATGAACGGGCGCAGTGGAGGTAGCGGTGGCGCGTCTTCGGGCGCGTGGTCCGAGGGCGAAGGCTCTTCGGCAGGCGCTTCTCTTCACGGGGACGACGACGACACGCAGGCCGTGCTCGATATGCTATCTGCTACGCGGACGCCGCAGGTTATTTCATTTCCTACATAGCCTCTGCTGTGGTAAAGCACACTCCGTGGCTTTCTTCCTGTATGTAAAAGTGCAAAGCAAATTACTTTAAGCTTTATGTTTTTGCTTAGACCTGCATACGTCTGGGAAGCAATTCAAAGGCGTATGTATAGTCGTGCTTGATTAACGGCGACTGACTTGCCATCTGTCACGTTGGCAGCTAATATATATCTCTGGTGGAAAGTGGGTGTATGTATATTACCTATACACCTCTGCCTACCTCTTCGGGGACCCTAGTGGAAAGGCGTGAGGATATTATGTTCTTGCCAAGAAAATATGAATATTTTAAATAAATTAATATCTGTTGGTCACTGCTTCACACATAGTGTTTTGGCTCACTTGGGGTTGTTATCATATAGATGTTGTAGCTCAACATATTTAGTAAACTCTAACCATAACTATTGCTATACTAATAACTAAGTGCAAAAGGTATTAATTTATTAAACCTGACCATAAAATGATGGGAGTAGCATGTCACTGTAAAGTTAGGCTGTCTATAAATGTGTGATTCTCTTATTTTATAAAAAAAAAACGATTTTTAGGTCAGCGATATGACTCCGACCAGTGCACTGGTACAATGGAACTCTCCACTACCGGAGGGCGTGACTCTGCCCAACGTAGAGCTAACATACGATTTGTTACTCGGCGATCGCGGCAGATACAAGGCAATTTACAGTGGGCCCTCGCTCTCATGCCGGTGAGTAGCTATGACCTGCTAAAAGTAGTTACTCAGTACGCATTATAGCTAGAAGTCAATATAATAATACCTTAGGACAATTCCACACAAATATTTGCCATAGCCCTTTACATAGCCCCAAATTAGGCGAAGCTTGCGTTACGTTAAGTAGCCAACGATATATTTACTTTACATAAATAGATATATACATAGGACATCCCAGACTAAGGTACAAATACTTTTAATCATTACACAATATCCGCCCTCAGCGCAGTCCCAAATTTCGCAATCAGGGACTCTAACCACTAGACGGCTGACAAATTGATGAATGATTGATCGATGGTGTGTTGTGTGCGTGCAGTGTGCGCGACCTGCGGCCGGGCTGCGAGTACTCGGTGCGGCTGCAGGTGCGCGCCGGCGCGGGCCCGGGCGCCGCCAGCGAGGCCACCACCTTCCGCGCGCCGCCCGCGCCGCCCGAGCGCGCCGCCGCGCCGCGCCTCACGCAGCGCGCGCGCTCCTCGCTGCTGCTGCGCTGGCCCGCCGCCAACGACAACGGCGCGCGCATCTCGCACTACGTACTCGAGATGGACGCGGGCGAAGGGTTCGTTGAGTTGGCGCGTCCGCGCACCCGCCAGCATACGGCGACGAACCTGCGCTCGCAGACGTGCCACCGCTTCCGCCTCGCCGCCGTAAACGAGTGCGGACGCGGCGACTGGAGCGAAGAACTCGTGGCGTGGACGGCGGGCAGCCCTCCGCCGGCGCCGGCGCCGCCCGTTTTGAACCGTGCCACGCGGGACACGCTGGCGCTCGGTTGGGAGCGACGCGCCGAGGAGGAGTTCACGCTGCAGATGGACGATGCGGCGCGCGGCCATGGCTTCCTGCCGGTGTACGCCGGTCCCGATAAACAGTACCTGTGCACCGGCCTGCGTCGGGCGACCGATTACCGCTTCCGGCTGCGCTGCGAGACGCCCGACGGGCAGGGGCCGTGGTCCGCGGAGGTCGCCTATCGCACGCTGCCCGACCGACCGAGCCCGCCCGGCCGGCCCACGCCTCGCGGCAAGATACATTCCCGAGCTTTCCGCCTACGGTTAGTATACTATTGTTTGTATAATATATATATTTAAAATTAGATCTTTAGTTGTAGTTTAAAATATATGTTCCTCATTCATTTAAAATTGTTTACCCAGGTGGGATCCCCCGGTGGAGGACGGAGGCGCGGCGATCGATTGCTATTTGTTAGAGCTGGATGGCGGTTCTGGATACAAACAAGCGTACCTGGGCCCCGACCGCGAGGCGCACTGCGACCGGCTGCAGCCCGGCACTGCCTACCGCGCGCGGGTGCGCTGCGGCAACGTGGCAGGCGACAGCGACTGGGCCCTCGCCGAGTGCGTGCCCACCGAGCCCGCCGCACCCGCCGCCTGCGCGCCGCCCGAGCCCGCCGCCCCGCCGCGCGCCACGCTGCTGGCCCTGCGCTGGCAGCCGCCCCCGTGCACGGGCGGCGCGCCGCTGGCCGAGTACCGCCTCGAGCTGGCCGACACCGACGGCACCGTGCGCCTCGCCTACTCGGGGCTCGACACCGAGTGCGTGGTGCGCGACCTGGCCCCGGGCCAAGACTACCGCGTGTGGCTCGTCGCGGTCAATCGTGTCGGCGCCAGCCCGCTGTCGGCGCCGCTCGCCTTCCGAACTGCGCCGGCGCCGCCGCACGCGCCCGATACCCCGATCGTCCATCTCGAGGGCGCCCGCACCGCTCGGCTCGAGTGGAGTCCCCCGCGCGACAACGGCGCACCCATCCTCGACTACCGGCTCGAGATGAGTTCGACGACCGCCGACGACGCCTTCGCGGAGATCTACCGGGGCCTCGAAACGAGTCATACAATCGCTCGGCTCGTCCCGTTCTCGCTGTACTTGTTCCGCGTGTGCGCGAGCAACGAGGCCGGTCGCGGGGCCTGGTCGGGCGTGCGCGACCTGCTGACGGCGCGCGCGCCGCCCGCCGCGCCGCCCGCGCCGCGCCACGAGGCCGGCGCCGACTCGCTGCGCCTCTCGTGGCGCGCCCCCGCCGCTCACGGCGCCGACGTGCTCGGCTACCGCGTCGAAGTAGACGACGTCGCGTACGATACCGAGGGCCCGACTCTGGAGCGGCTCATCGAAGGGCTTCAGCCGGACACCGCGTATCGGGTACGCGTCGCGGCCATTAACGAGCTCGGCTTGGGCGAGTGGTCGGAGGAGGTGCGGTGTCTCACTCGCCCGCCGCCGCCTGCGCCGCCGCGACTGCGCTGCGTGCAGCCGACGCACAACCAGCTGCGACTCGAATGGGGCGAAGGCGCGGCCAGCGAGGGCGCGCAATACTGCGTCGAGATGCGCTCGGAGGAGGGCCGCGAGTTTCGGAGCGTATACCGCGGAAGCGCACGCTGGTGCAAGGTGAAGAAGCTCCGCGAATCTAGTAGATACTGGTTCCGTATCCGCGCGAGCGACACCCGCGGCGGGCGCGGGCCGTGGTCGGAGCCGCTGGCCGCCGCCACGGGCGCCGCGCCCCCGCCCGCGCCGCGCGCGCCCTCCGTGCACACGCCCGCGCCGCGCACCGCGCTCGTGGCCTGGGACAAGCTCGACGACGCCACCACCTACGTGCTGCAGTGCGCCAAGGCTAAGGACGCCCTCTACAAGCAGGTAGGCATTGATTGCTAACGCGGGAAGCTTACATTGTGCTCTAGTTCAAGTATAGGCACGGATAGAACAGCACACTAGTTATTGTTTGTTATGTATTTGGCATGAGTTAAGACAGAGTTGTGTCGGGCGAGTGGATCGAAAGCTACCAATGAGTTTTCCTGAACTTAAGTACAAGTGATTAGTCACGCCCCAAGCTTTACGGTGAGGGGAAACATCTAGAGGAAACCGTTTGGGAAGTAATTCAAAGTTGTGTGCTTGAGAAACGGTAAAATATATCTTGGGCGAAAAGTGAGCGTGTGGATACTGTTGTGGGATGGCGTGAAGATATATAGGTATTGGTGAGAGTGCTGACAGCGCGTCCCGGTGCAGGTGTACGCGGGCAGCGCGACGTGCTGGAGCGTGGAGGAGCTGGAGGCGGGCGTGGAGTACGCGCTGCGCGTGTGCTACGTGCGCGGCGGGCTGGCGGGCGCGTGGTCCGAGGCGGCGCGCGTGAGCGTGGCCCCCACGGCGGCGCCGCCGCGCCCGCGCCGGGTGCGCGCGCCGCGCCGGCTGCAGCCGCGCCACGCCGCGCTGCTGCTGGCGGCGGGCTTCCTGCTGGTGGCGGTGGTGGTGGCCGTGGTGCTGCAGAGCTTCGTGGAGGCGCGCCCGTGACGCGCGCTGCAGACGGCGCGCCCGCGAGCCCTGGCCCGCCTCTAGGCCCGCCGCCAGGCCCGCCGCCAGGCCCGCGCGGACCTGCCGCTCTGTACATATTGTGTACATATTTGCAGCCATGGATGTGCGGCCCCGGTCGGCCAGTTTTTATAGACATGTATTCTATTCCCCTGTGAATCGGAGGGGCGGTGCGTGAGAATATTTTGTATCGCCGTGTATTTTATAGTAGCACAGTAGTAACGCCGCTCGGCGCGCTTTATGGCCTAGCGCACGTGACGAGATATATTACGTTTTCTATTGATATATGTATAACGGCTTCACACGTCTAGGAGATATACGCATGAATGTGAAGTTGCCATTTCTTATTTGTGTAACTATATTACGAACGAATGACCGCTTTTAAATATTATATAAAATACTGTGTTATCTGAAATTCCTTAACTTTCGTTATCTAGTCTATCTACAAAATTTCTTTATCTTGTACAATTTTATTTTTATGAAATAATGAAAATGTATTTCCAATTTTATTATCCTTAAAGTAAGTTTTCAAATATTCGATATTTTTATAAAATTATCAAAGTTTGTTGCATGTTATCATCAGATTTAATTGTAAGAAGTTAGCAAACAAGGTGCTCTATTATTATTAAAGTTTTCTTTAGAGGGACGTGGCCCCTCGCTCTGCAACGAGTTTCCAGTGTGTGTGCTGTGATCACTTCCTTATGCGAATGAGACTGATTTTACAAGTAAATGCTTTGTTTATAGAAATGAATGAAACTGCCTACACCCGAACACTTAACGAGGAACAGTGTGTGCTATGAATGTAGGGGAGTACACGCGTGTAGCGGCAGCTAGGTCGGGGACGGGCGACACGCGTGTACATAGCACGCCGCGCTCACTTAGACAAACCGACTTTATATACTCTGAATGCTTATTGGGTCGATGTACCTAAATATATTAATGTATCATCGACTATGTTGTTTTTATTTGTAGAACATAAACTTTTATTGATGACATTGTGTATAATATAGAGTAATTTGTTTATAATATTTAGAGATTACGAATTTTCGAGATTGTTACCACCCGGTATAGGTGTAAGAAATTATCAAATTCAAAATTATGTTTTGAACATTACGTTCAGAACATAATGATGTTTCAATTATGTATATCCCATATTGGTGTTTGTTAATTTAGTTACATGTTTAGTGAAATATTAACGCGTTATCGTCAAGTGTGATTCGTTGACACGGATGCGGTCAGAAGAAATCACGTCAAATAATCGAGAAAAGATATAACAAAAATTTTTCTATGGTTCATTGTGGTATCGACGACTTTTTTAGTGTTTCGAGTATCATTCGAAGTGCGTCGCGAATAATCGCATCAAGATCTTGGAAATTAAAAATCCCATATTATTATCGATTATTATATATCGGGCGAATTCTGGCCGCGTGCATGCCGGCGGGCGATATTGTATAACTTTAAACGAATTTCATTGTAGTTAAGAAAAAAATGAATTTAAGTATGTTTTATTCAGAGTAGATTAAATATTACAATGTACACGGTTATATTTAAACATTGGTGTTTGTTAATGTTATGGTTAATCACAAATGGGTGTTGTTTTGTGAATCTATATGCATGTATACGTGGAGCCGCCAGTCGCGGCCACGCCGGTAGCCATTAATATATCGTAAATATGTAATATTTACTTGCCCTGTGATTAGCTTATTACCTTTCTGTGTATTGTCGTTGTCCGAAACATTCCCACGGTACGTGTTGCTTTTGCGAGTAGTATATTGGAAATGTCCACGCTCGCGGAGGACAATTCACTCGGTGCCTATTTCCGTATGGCGCATATTGTAAGCACAGCTTACACTATTATACATAAATGAACTATTTAATTTTTCAAAAATTTTATAATAATGATGTGCAATTAACAATTTATTTATTCTTTATCGCTTACTATAATATTTATTTGTTAGCATTTATATCGATATATAGTGTCGTGCGTCAATAAAGGAATCGATGTTCCTATGCGAGTTTCTACATGTCGTACAATACATCAATTATTGCAAGTTAAATTGTGTACTACAGACAAGCATTCCAACTTTATTCCACTTGTAAATAGGCCTAATAAATTCTATAACTCTGTGAATGTACGTGTTGCTTTAATATTGTAATGTAAATAAATCCGCTGTCCACGAGCCTAGCCGCAGGAGCGTGTTTACATACTGAACATTGCCAATTGAAATTACTAAGTACTTTGTGTTGACTAAACGTTAGCCTAATGAGATACGTGTGTAAAGGGGTAACATCTCATATTGTATTAGTGTTTGAATAAGTAACGTATAACGAAATGTATATGTTTATGATATAATATTTGATGATGTTATGTATACAATTTATTAAACATGAATATATCAATAAAACTATATTTTGTGTATGTTGTATTGTTTAATTATTTTGTACAAAACTTTCAACCCCAAAGATTATATATATGTATGTATATTGTATATATAATAGTGAGGCTACTAGTTTATGATCTCGTATTAATGTAATATAGTGTACTATAATAATAATAGTTAAAAGCTGTAACAAATTCCGCGTTTAAATTTACATAAGTCCTATACTAAAATTGTCATTGCTCATCAATAAAAATCATAAGTTGAATAAAATCTAGTTAGAGGTCCGGTTGACGTCGCAATTTCACGCTAACTCTCATATTCAAACGGACAGCACACTAAGATATATTATAGTACCCAAGAGTTAATCACTAATCTAATCATAAATATACCTATAAAAAAAACCTACAGCTATGATAACGAACAACACTCGAAAACACATCAATAAAGTATACAATATAAAATAATAAATAAATTCCAAAGAGTATACAATTATCGTTAATAGTTACACTGAAAAATTCCATAAACAATAAAGACACATGTTTGGTCTTATGTAATAAAATTAAGACTAGATTTTTGTACTATGATTATACAGCCGATAACCAAGCTATCCATACGTTTTTAACAAGACTATACAGGATGTTGCCAACCGCACTGACGCTCTGAACGCTCCTATAAAATCAAAGTTATATATGTATATATTCCCATAAGGGTCTCCGAAGGGGTAGGCAGAGGAGTATAGTGAGTGCACACACACACCCACTTTCCGCATAATCTATCAAAATTATATAAAATTGACTCTTCTTATTGAGTAATGACTTAAATAATCGTTTGAAAAGATGTTCCGATCAGCTGACCTTAAAGCAAATCTAACTAATAATATCGAATATTTATCAGAATTGCTTTTTTTTTACACCGCACCGGACAAGCATCGATAAGTAATTCAAAGTGGGATTGCCATCTTATCAAATTTAACATTGTCCATAGGCGACGCTTCACGAAGTATACAGTCTTGTAACATGCTTTGGTTTTGAACAGCGGCGGATTAGCCATGTAGCTAGAGTAGCAAAAGCTACGGGACCCGCGCACCAAGGGTACTGAACGTAAAAAAGTATTAATTTATATCGAAGTTCATTTGTTTTATAAACTCAAAAGCTTATAGCAGTCCAAGGGCCCCTTGACAGAATTTGCTACAGGCCCCGCGCTGACTAAACCGGCAATTTTATTCGGCATATGGCTATTATAAACTAACTTAGGGTCATGTTCAGGTCCTAGGTCGGCGGGAACAACTGACAGGACCGCACGTTTTCGCTGTACATTTCAGTGTAGTTCGCTATATAGGTATCTTCTTTGGTCGATATGCGGTCTATGCAGCCAATAAAATTATCCGGGAATATGTTTTTCGCTGCTGCACTCTCCTCTACTGTAATACCTCCTAGAAATAAGGATTATTAGTAGGGTTGAAAGAAAATATTTTACTATTTACATTAAACTAACGTTAAAGAGCCGTGGTGGTTGGTTTGAGTAGTTGCCTGCAGCTCTAAAGTTCGAATCCTGACTGTACCAATGAGTTTTTCTGAACTTTAGTACAGTGATAAGTCACACCAAGAACTTTACGTTGAAGGAAAACATCGAGAGGAAATCTGCATACGTTTGAGAAGAAATTCAAAGGCGTATATAGTCGTGCTTCAGTTACGGCGATGGAGTCGCCATCTATCACGTTGGCACATATCTCTGGCGGTTACTAACAATACACTTCTGCCTACCCCTTCGGGTCCCTTGTAGAAGGCGTAAGGACCCTTGAGAAGGCGTAAGGATATGCATACACACCCACACACCATCTTTCCGCCAGAGATATATTTTAGGGGCCAATTAATACCAGGTAGTCAATAACTAATACTAGAAAATGAAGTATCTTTTTACATCACAAAATTGGTCAATAAGCGTGCCTGCTAGATGTGCCGCTTATTTCCCGCTGCATACGGAAGCTCACAACCCTGCTTTAATATCTTCACTTCAAGAAATCAATGCTGTAGTAACCAATAAAATACGGGAGCTCATTATCTCTTACTTACCTATGTATAAATCCACATCATAATAGTCAAAGTTAGCCAACCCTGGCTCCTCCACATAAGCCACTTGCTTGTCAATTGTCAGTGTTATATTAGCTTTCACGACCCTCAACACTAGAGTATGCCACTCTCCGTCTGCCAAATATCCAGCATTTGGAACTACTTTAGAGAACACTCTAGAAGGTTCTGATATTATGGATGCTTCTGTATCATGCTTGACCGTGATATGACCTGACGATGAGGAATGCAAGGACCACGCAAGTTTCAGATATCCTGCGTCAAGACCTATGCCGAGGTAGTCAGCGCCCTGTAAGTAAAACTATTTTTTTACATCGTTTAAGAACAGGAAATCCGAACACAGAGTGGCAACGCGCAAGTGATACCACAGTATTGTAAGCGTAAATAGGCTGCGGTAACCGTTTTCCATCGGTACCAGCCGTACGCTTGTTTGCCACTCTTGTGGAATAAAAAAAATTCGCTATAATATGAACATACTGTATATTGTAAATACCAATTGTATTGTTAAGGTGTGCAAATACAAAGTTTCAACGGTATGTTCAAGCTGACCTGACCAAGTGTCATCAAACTACATAAAAAACTTAGCCTTATGGACGATGGCAACTTGCGTGTCGACACCCGACATAAAGTGCGAAAATTCTAAGATTAACAGAAATAATTTAAATTTAATATTATATATTAGGCAAAAAAAACCTATATAAGAAAACATCTAAGAATGATTTCTTTTTCTTTAAATTAATTTACTTGTTTCACAGCCTCTGAGAGATTGTTCCTATATACATTTAATATTCCATTTTCTTCCTAGAAGTATGCAAGCGACAAAAAAGTGTGCGCTTACCATGGTAGCCCACAGTAGCAGGCCACTTGTGCGCGCGGTGGTGAAGTTGAGGGCAACGTATCGTGGAGTGGCGAGGGGGGCTCGTTGCTCGCCTTTGTTGGCGAGTGATGCTCGCCGGCCCAGTGACATGAGCGACTCGCCCTCAAATTGCGGTATTGTAATGTTTATTCCTAGGAAATTCCAATTCCACTTAAACCGTTTAAGAGAGGTAGGGCATAACGGGTTTCAACATAACGTTCGAATTTGGAGCTGCCCGTCTGGGGTAGGACCTCCACCTTATAGAAGTCCGTAGCCAAATAACACAATTTATTGAGTTGTGTTCCTACGCGGTGAATAAGGTAATCAGTAATGAGCTCCTTGGGGAGCTATATATAATCCTCCCCGATTGTGTAGGCAGCAGAGGGATTAGGCCCATTATGCTGCCAACACAGTATAACTCTCCGAACACAGAGTGGCAACGCGCAAGTGATACTTCGGTAATCTAAGCGTAAATAGGCTGCGGTAGCCGTTCTCTATGCCGTATGCTTGTTTGCCACTCTTATTGTGTATAAAAAAAAACCTTATTGTGAAATCGTGTCCCTTCCTTATTGTATAAATTCCCTATATTAGTCACTTTTTATGTGGAATAGTTCTGTCAATTCTTAACAATGGGCTCGTTTGTTGGACAAAGCAATTTGCCTGTCGGGCCACGGGTCGCGGTCTCGATGATTGCGATTTCGTTCGTATTTATTGATAAACCAATGCATGAACGGTTTCAGAGGGAACTTCGTTTAGGAACGAGGTAAGCATAAACTTATATAAGTTACAACGTCGTCAGTGTAGTGTGTGTCATGTATAAAATAGTGATACATGTAAAAAGTCGAGCTACACTGTTGGTAAAAGCTAAATCTGTTGGTAAGTCAACCATGTTATCAATGTAGGTCTTTTTGAACTTGATTATTGAAGACAGAAGTGGGTGCAGAAATGGCAGAACGTGGTAGGAGAAGGAGAGCGCCAATTCTGACTAGGCTTACGACAGTGTGTGTAGTGTGTATGTCCTACTTATTTTATAAATGCAAAAGTATGTGAGGATGCTTGTCTCTTACCCGCAAAAACTACTGATTTGGAATCAGATGAAATTTGGCACAGACATATCTGTGTCGAGCTAACTAACCTTATTAGCATAGCATTATTATGATTAACACTTAGGATTTGTTTTATTAAAAAAAAATCTATAATTAAATCAACGTTTACTTTAGCGAAACCGAGAGGCACAGCTAGCAATGGTAAACGGTATATGGTATATGGATACTAACTGGTGTCGCAGTGCGGGCCCTCGTATCCGCTGGCGCAGACGCAGGCGGCGCCACGGCAGTGTCCGCGCGGGGGCGTGCAGCGGGCGGCGGCGCAGGCGCGGCGGCGGCAGCGCGGGCCTGCGCAGGCGCAGCGCGCCCGCCCGCCCTCCAACACACACGCGCCTGCGCCGCACGCCTCGGCGCCGCACGCCGTGCCGTCACAGTCCAATACGTTCTGACCCTCTGAAAGTCCCGTTTTACCTAGATAACGCCAAGCTAAGCAACGGCTGAAATGAGCTAGAGCCGTGAAGCGGTTCGAGTGCGACGGAAAGATTACAAGTTCAAAAGCCAACTTTACCAATGAGCATTTTCAGAGGGAAATACGAACAGGAAACCTGCATACGTTCGTAATGACTAATTAGAACTTCGCACGGTCTCAAATAATACTTTATAGATGAAATAAATGTATCGCATAATTATAAAAAAACTCATGTATTAATAACCGTACATAACGTATTAATACCCACCTAATATGTTCTGCTGTTCCAAAGGCAGTAATATGTTATTGACGTGAAGATTCCTGATACATCCGGAGTACGTCTCCGGGGCGCCCGATGTCGCATCGAACGGCAACGTGGATAAATCTTTTGCACCCCCTGATAAAGCAAGCCATGCGTTTTTATATTCATTTCGCATCAATTCATTAATCATATTTACAGATTCATATAACTTTGACAGCTGTACCAGTTGTGACGGGTTTTCGAGTGAGTACACTTCAGATATACTTATTAAATTTGACAAACCAGGGTGCCGCGGCATATGATTTTTAACACATTCTAAGGAATGGAGAGGAGAAGAGGCGCCACTAACAAGTTTCTGCCTCAGTTTGCAAAAGAAATATGGGTTGGGGCTGACACCGGACCATCTCTTGGTCATTTGCGCCATTTTCTAGTTTCGATTTATATTATTTTTTATATGTACCTACCCTGTAAAAATAAGCACCCCTTACCAAGGTATAGAGTGGCATTACTAGCGGTGTGAGGGTAAGCATGCGCAACCATAGCTTCGGTGCTAAGGGCGCCGTCCACCCACACATACAGCCGGCTGCCGTAGCGGCCTGCCTTCACACTGTGCCATTGGGACATGGACAACACCACGCCACTGCGGACCAATGACGTCACGCCGGACAGACGGTCTGCAAAACAACATCGGCGTAAAGCTAAAATTCGCTAAGAAAGTTAGCAAGAGTGTCCTAGAGCTATCCTGAAGCCTAATTTTCTTGTTGAGAAATTCTGGATAGTGACAAATTGTTTAGTCACGTAAGAAATTCACAATACATTCAGACTGTGGGAGATGTAACCGTACGAACGGTTGTTCTATATTTGTAAAAATTAAAAATAAATAGAATGATCGCTGTTAAATTATTGAATTACTCACTCGTCTGCCGCTGCGTACTAAAACGAGCACTGATTTATACAAATTGGTTGAATAGCGCAAATTGCTAGCGTGTTATAAAGCGACAATGAGAAGCAATTTACATGTTAAGTTAAAGAATTCCAACTTCGTTTGAGTGATCCTGTCACGTGTATGCTTGACACTTACAGCCGGTTTCTGGTACAATTTTAGCACGACGAATTAGTCAACAGATTGTCACAATAACAATCTGTTAACAATCTGTCATCGAGCGTAGAGTTTCTAGAACGCAAATCATCGAAAAATTAACTAATCTACTGTTGACAGCCGAATTATTTTTTAAAGTATGTCTATTTCCCTCTAGCATATAGCTTCGTCCTTGTCTTCCGGGAGCTGAAGTTTCGTTAGTTGGACAAAAGTTTGATTTGTTGTTGTTTATCTTGTTTGTTTAGGTACTTCAGTTTTCGTGTGATAAACAAGTGTAAAGAATATAAATAAATAAAGAGTAAATGTTAAAATGCCGCCGCTGTCGCGTAAACATTACACAGAACGAGATTTATCTACTTATATTTTATTCTAATACTTATATTATATAATTTATAGTAATTCAACATATAGGTAGGTTCCCGACAGGGCTGATGATGATGATTTGAAACTTGCCAATTTCTAATATTTTTGCTATTCTTAAAGGATTATTTCGATTTCTGTAACTTTACACACTTATGTCTTAGGGTTTGTCTTAAGAGATTCATATTAAAAAATTATCAGATTAATAATCAAATAAAATTATATGAATAAAAAAATAACCAATTCAAAACTAAAAATCAAAAGCAATGTTCTATTAATATTTCAAAGTAAGGAATTAGAAAACCAAATAGCATTATTGATACAAATTAAGTTTTATATTAATATTGTTATAAAAAACGATAAATAAAAATCGATTATTTTGTAACATCCCTATATCCTATTAAATCTGCTTAGAAATTGCAGTTAAAATCGGAATACTTGCGTTAACACGTCAATAATTCCTCGATAATCTACAATTAAAAATTGTATGTCAACAATCTGTTAACAAAGAGAAAATGCGTTCAGAAACTCAGAATGGCTCTAATCGGCAATTGATTTGGGATTTGACATACCGTTGACAAACTGCCAACAGTTTGTCAGTTGAAGCTTCTAGCAACCCAAACTACGTCTAATCAGAGATTGACAATCTGTCACGTAATTTTATGGATAGAAATGCGTACGAGAAACCGGCGGTTAGAGGTGCTCTTAGCATTATAATATTTTCGTCTTTAAAACTACCCCCACTTATTAGATTCCTATTAGGGAAACGGCCAATAAAATTTGACGAAGTGAAAGAGGTATGTAAGTCTAGACAGAACTGGCGACAGTTATTAGTCACTCCGCGAGCTTTACGGTGAAGGAAAACATCGAGAGGAAACCTTCATACCTCTGAGAAGAAATTCAAATGCGTATGTATTGTCGTGCTTGAGTAACGTCGATGGACTCGACGATGGATGGACCTAAAATACATCTCTGGTGGAAACTGTGTGTGTGTGTACGATCGGGTATAAGATGTATTTTATTTTTAAGCCTTACCCGTCCACCGGTACTCTAGCAGAGCACCTTGTAACGAAAGAGCCGTATAGAAATGCGGAGTGTCAGCGAACACTAGCAGTCCTCGCTCCTTGGCGGGCTTGATCTCCGCCTCGAGGGACAGACTCACGCTGGCTATAGCACGGGGGTGGAGCTGCAAGTACGACCTCGTGCCCGAGAAGAGGACGTCCGTTGGGAGGAGATCTACAAATGGCATGTATGGAAAGCAATCTAGTAGAGCCATACCACGACGTGATATTGCATCATAATTGCAATATTACGTCGTGGTATGTATGGCCCTGTGCAAAAGAGACATTATAGACGTCATATATATATATATATATATATATACACGTCTGTCGTATTGAGATTGTTAATTATGATTGCTTCTTGTCATATCACAGACATAATCAGTCAAATCAGTTACATTTAGTTTTTCTATTTTTCAGCATGTCCTCGTATAAAAGGGCCAATTTACACTCCTTTTTTAAATTAAAGCTCGATTTTCTTTAAGTATTCTTCTGTTATGTATATAGGTATATGTATACACTGATAGCAAGTATTATAACAGTAATAAAAGCAACAATTTATTCGGATGAAAAAAAAATGACAACAAAAGCAAAAGCGAATGGCTTACAAATATGCCTTGAAGCGAGATAGGGTATAACGGCTTGCATAATCAATATTCTTGGTGGCCGATTAGATCACGCCAATAGAAGATAACGATCAGATGACACCACTCTTAGGTATTTTTTGGATTCCCGCAACAAGGCTCGCAAAACTTTCTATATAATGGTGTGATTGGCAGACGGGAGAACCGCTTCCTTCTATGCACCACGCGAGTGAAACCTTGGCTTGATACCAAATTGCCTATTGGCTATGGTAATAGCTTACTCTATGTTCGGATTTACTTCGGCCTTGAGTTTTTTTCTAGCTTGGTCGTAAATAAGTGAAAACACCACGTTTTGCATTATACATACATACATAGCACAGATAAGGGCACACAATTGACTAGAAGTGCTGCGGTAAATAATGATGTCATTGCTTTATCAGAACATGAGTTACTTTATCATCCAAAAATTTCTTTGTTAGCGTCATTTAAAATGCCCATGATAAGAAATTATGATATGATATGATAGCATCTTTAGAAACATCTTAGAAGGAAAGGTAGAGGGAAGAGAGGAAGACCAAGATTAACATACATGGGTCAGATCAAAGGAAAAGTGTCTCTCATGACGTATATGGAGTAGGAGGTTGCGCTGGACAGAAGCTAATAGAATCAGAGACGCCGACAAGAGCCCAGCTCTTAAATTTGTGATGATGAAGTAATTAACGTGCGGCGGCAGGCATTTAATTGTGAACATAACACTGATAAGTATCATGAGTTTGGTAAACGTCAGGTTGACCTAGTTTTAATTATTTGTCTTCAATTTTATTTATACATTTTGGGCAGTTAGGCAGTTAAGCATTGAGGCATCATCAGGCAGTGTATTAGCATACGCGGGACGTGAGGGTTATGTTTAAGATTAGGTATGTAAGTGTAAATTCTAAAAAGTATGCATTAAGTAGAGCTTCAAATGCGAACACCGCGATCAGAGTTGCGGATACTTTGATCAATAACACTTGAGGTTACGTCGATCAAAAGTGGGGATTTTTATCTCAGTTGAAATAATTTATCTCAGTTCAGGATACTCTAATCACAGTTGCGGATATTCGATCGCACCTGCGGAAACATTGATGGCAGTTTCGGATATTTTGATCACATTTGCGAATTTTGAACACAACACAGTTGCGGATACTTAGATCAAAAGTGCCGATACCTTGATCACAATTGGGCCCAGTCTTTCCGTAAGGGCAGTCACACTCGGCGCCGGCAGAGGTCAGCACGCAACGCCCACGACACGGAGACGACGCGGAGTCGCAGGGGTTACGGCTGCTGGCACACGTGGCGCCGAACCAGCCCTCGTTGCATATACACCTGGGAAAATCAGAATCAATCATAATATGTATTTAAAGTTGTATGAAATGACAAGTCTGAGAGTCGGCTAGTTTCGCTAACATTCAATTAAAACATTAATTCAAGCCAGTGAACAGTGTCTAGACAGCAGACATGAATGCGAAAGTAACGACTTTATTATATCGTTTAGGCTACATAGCATGCCAAAGTGCGTCTACCCTGAGCTTTGAATCAGCAAAATACTTGCTAGTTTGCGCTACGATATAAATGTGAATAAAAGAAAAAATATTAAAACTTTTAACAGTTTGGAGTTAACAGTTTGGCAGTAATCAGTTGCTGCGCAAACCCGGAAAACATACAAACCCCGAAAAGGCACTTAAGGGAATTACTTTATATCACTAAGGTGAGGTGAGGCAAACTAGGGAGACCAAAAGACCACCAACCACTCATTAATTGCTAAGCGGCAAAATCAAAGACGCTATGGGTTTGGAGACCTCAGCGAGCCAGGGTGACAAAAAGGCCTTCCAGCCAGGCCTATTAATCTTAAGCAACACAGCTAAACCTGTGGGGTTAAGACCTCGGCTTAGGGTGTTGCGGGAGCTAGACTGGAGCGTAGTGGAGAAGTGGTTACCCATAAGTAGCGGGCGAGTGTATGCAGACGCCCCTGGGCGCGCCGCAGGAACGGGCCGAGCACTGCGCCACGCCGCACTGGCCCACGCCGCGCCCGCCCGCCGCCGGGCCCGCCACGTCCCACACGCAGCCGCGCCAGCCGCTGTGCAGCGGCAGGTCGTGCGGCAGCTCCGCGAAGTTCAGCGATGGGTGCCCGCCTGGGGACCACCAATTACACGTTACGAAAACATACGAAAAAATATTGATTGATGAGCTCTAATTTGTTTGAGAGTTAGACTGCTCTAAGTATAAGAAAAAAACCAGTAGTAATTCTACATTTAATTTATCCTACTAATAAATGCGGAAGTTTCTAAAGATGTTTCTTCTTCTTAGTTCACGCTGAAACTACGGAATAAAATTTATTCAATAACACAAAATTGTATGCGGGTGATACCGCGGGGTACAGTTAGTATTATATAAAATCAATCGCAATTCATGGATACCTGGATGGTTCATATTCACAATTATTGGAGCCGATAGGTGGTGCTGCGATTGTGTTCGATTATTATTTTTCACCCAAGCGAAGGTAGGCGGGACAGTTAGTAGAATACACAACTATCTAACCGATAAAAATGTATGGTAACAAGGTCATTTTGGAGTCATGAGCTGGTGCATTCCCGGAGACGTTGTGTCGTCCGTCGACGCTGAGGCCGGCGGCGCGGCCCCGCCGCCACACGCGCACAGAGTGGCCCCCGCGCCGGGAGCCCAGGGCTCGCGATGTGAAGATGCGCCTAGGACCTATCCACATGGACACATAATACATTACCCCCACTTACTCAAATTGTCCACGTTTTCTTCAACACAACACAAGGTGAAGGAACACATCGACGAGGAAACCTGCATACGTCTGAGAAGCAATTCAAAGGCGTATGTATAGTCGTGCTTGAGTAACGGCGATGGACTCGCCATCTGTCACGTTGGCACATGAAATATATCTCTGGCGGAAAGTGGGTGTGTGTGGGTACTACCTATTCACCTCTGCCTATCCCTTCGGGGACCCTTGTGGGAAGGCGTGAGGCGTGATATATTTAATAATCTTCAACACAATGACGACAAAGGATTTGGGCCAATCCGAATTGGAAATTGTCGTACTAGATTTTTATTAGACAAATCGATAACTACCACCATAGTGGTGTCAGACGAATTATCTCAACAGCGTGGCTATTGATAAAAATGCTGAGTTGGCAAACGAGACCAATGCACATAGATATTTGGGTTTTTAAGGATCATTATCGATGAATCATTTGGTTTTTAATTGTCTCTATTAGCTCGACTTCTGGAAACTTTTGCTACTTAAATGCTTAATGATTTCATAGATCGACTTAAAGATTTGTTCTATTAAATAGCGATTAGTCTGAGATTTGTTTGCACTACTACACATCGTTCATTAAGTACAAACTT
Organism: Drepana arcuata; assembly: GCA_016069955.1. Classification (NCBI taxonomy): domain Eukaryota; kingdom Metazoa; phylum Arthropoda; class Insecta; order Lepidoptera; family Drepanidae; genus Drepana; species Drepana arcuata. The sequence continues at coordinate 296,640 of JACCPG010007471.1, forward strand.
TTTTTTAGTTATTCGTAACTGGCTGAGACTATCTCGACCTGGCCGGTACATTTCACCTATTTCTGTAATCTAACTTAGTACAATACCTGTTAGATGCAATAATTTTAATATTCACTGGAAAATACTCGAAATATTTATAGGTACTATATCAGATTATCAAATACATACCCGAGCCCAAGTTCCAAGTGAGCATCATGTAACCCTTGACAAAAGTCAGTGCCAAGTGTTGACTTCTGGAGTCGTGACGTCCATTCTGTCCAACAAAAGCTAGCAAGGCGATCTGGTCCATGTCAGGCGTTTGAAAGCGTAAGCGCAAATCGAACCGATCCGAATTGATTGCCGCTGGCGGTAGCGGGTACATGATGTATGATGATATGCCCGTGCTTATTGGAGCCAACGAGGGCCGAGTTATTTCTACATCTGTAATGAAAACAAAAATTACACATTTTTTTTTATTATACAACAAGAGTGGCAAACAAGCATACGGCCCATCTGATGGGAAACGGTTACCGTAGCCTATTTACGCTTACGATACGGAAGTATAACTTGCGCGTTGCCACTCTGTGCTCGGAGAGTTATAGTGTGCTGGCAGCATAATGGGTTTAATCCCTCTGCTTCCAACACAATGTAACAATCCTCCCACCTCCCCAAGGAGCTCATTACTGGACACCTTATTCACCGTGTGTACGCGTAGGAACACAACACAAGAAATCGTGTTATTTGGCTACGGACTTCTATAAGGTGGAGGTCCTGCCCCAGTCGGGGGGCAGCTCCTAATTCGAACGAGAAACCCGTAATGCCCTCCCTCTCTTAGTTTTTTAAATTTGAAAATGGAACTCGAATATAAACGTTGTATTTTCCATATAAGCTTCATATTGTCATTTACAAAATAGCTTCCTAAAGGGGAGATAAAGGCGTAACAACATTATCTTTTCGTCGGATATATTTAAATATCATACAATGTAGTACATACTATATTCGCAGAAGATGCCATGTTTCCCGTAAGGACAGAGACATAGGAACCCACTGCCGGGGTGCTTCACACAGCTGCCGCCCGACTGGCAGGGATTGTTCTCACATACTGACTGGTGACAGTGTATACCGATGTAACTGAAAGGAATAAACTGATATAAAATATGAAGGCGATCTTTATGTAAAGGTATTTATTTAAGGAATTGTAGAGCCTGGAGAGTGTGAAATATCGTAATTTCTTACCACAACAGACAGTTGACAAACCCTCTACTTAGCTAACTTATAAAATAAATTGTATCCCTTGACTATATTCTCAATCATATATGTAGTTCGCAGAAGTATTCTTCACCGAAAAGCTTAAGTTTTAACATCAAATCATATCGTTGAAGGATACTGGATAAAGCACTTTGCTATCACGGCTTGGGAAATTGTTCAAACCAATATTAAATTAGTAGCAAGTTACCCGTTTGCACATGCACAGGTGTATCCCCCATTATGGTCGCTACAAGACCCTCCGTTTAGGCAGGGTGACGACAGACAGGACAATGATACGCATTCCCTTATGTCTCCTGCTTTGAGTGCGTCGCCGAAGATTTCGCGTTTCTCGCCATTCACCTTGTTGGAGTAAAACCTAGTTAGGTGTTTTGCTCAAGGCAATGCTTATATTAGCTTTAAGAAAAGCAAGTGAGATGCTAGTCAAAAGTCTAGTTTAGTTTCAAAAAAGTCTAGTTTCAAAATTATGCTTCACATTCTGACTAACTGTCAGAATGTGAAGCATAATTTTGAAACAACAGACTGTTGACAACTGAAGCAAAGTATACGAAG